>ML210278.1:0-81489 GCA_004369085.1 Coprinopsis marcescibilis
GCTCTGAAAGCCCTCAGGACCTTGGGGCATTCGAAGATCCCTTTGGTTTCAGGTTTTCGCGTCCGAATCAGTGCCAAGCCCTAAATCCGGTGACATGCCGTTGGCAGGGCTTGGGCACCCCCACCCTGAAGACTGAAATACCAAGTGTCTTCGGACCAAATATTCGTTCGACTGACTGCCCCGAGAACTTCCCGTCCTTTGTACTGAAGTGAGGACGACAAGAAAATATCTAGGTAGGGTCTCGTTAGTCTCTTGTCGTCATAAGCGTGTGTAGACTCTGGGAGACTCAGGCAATGCTCTCCGAGCGAGCTTGAGGTCGGACTCCATGGTGATCACGGTGATCTTTGCGGCGACAAGACGTTGTCACATTCTCACGATGTCGCATGCTCAGTAATGCTGACTCATCAGTCCATCAAAGGCAATGCCGGAGCTTTTTCGGGGCAATTGAAAGGTCGAGCGCTTAAGCCGAGAGGCCCAACCACCTGCGCACTGTCCCCCAGCCACATAACCCACGAAATACAGCCCAGCGTACATACCTGATATTCATCTAATGGCCACTCAATCAGACAGAAAAAATTAGATGAAAACGTCGACCAGCGGTGAGCTAGCCACCGGAAGCAAATGTTGCATTAATCAAAGCACCCGGCAAAGCCTAAGCAAATGGAGACAAAACGTATGGTATGCGTGTGCAATCATGATCGTAAATGAAAAAAAACTCGAGTCTTGGTATGCAAGCACACCGTCGACACGGGATGAAGGTTTGGGAGGATGGACAATATCAAATTGCCACTCGTCGGCGAGTCTATCGGCCACGTCGGAGCGACAGATCAATGTCGTATGAGTAATGTTGAGTGCGAGGCAGTATATGGAAACAGGTAAGGATCTAGGGCGAGTCGTACAGAGAGAAGAGAAATGGGAAAATTGAGATGGCCATCTCAGAGAATCTAGAGACGGCGAGCCTTGGGAGTAAGAAGGCTGTCGGTAAAGGCCCTTCGTGCAATGAAGTTGCGCTTGCACTTGTTGGTCTTGATCCTCTGGATGGTCGTGGTTTGTTGTTGAGGCTGGGGCGAGGGTTGTTGCTGAGGTACAGGAGAAGGAGATGGTACAGGAGCAGGAGATGGTACAGGAACAGGAGCAGGTTGTTGAGGCTGGGGCGAAGGTGAGGGAGCTGGCTGGGGAGCCGGCTGGGGCTGGGGCTCAGGGGAAGGCTGGGGCTGGGGAGTTGGCTGAGGCTGGGGAGTTGGCTGAGGCTGAGGAGTTGGTTGAGGCTGGGGAGTGGGTTGAGGCTGAGGCTCAGGAGCAGCATCGGCGAACACCCAGTCAGCAGAGAGAACACCAGTTCCAAGGGGCGCAAAGTGCTCGAACAGGCCACGAGAGAAGTCGAGACCATCTGGTGGGCATCCGGGGCACTACAAGTCCAATAAGCGTCCATAATCTTTCATGCAAGAAAAAGCAGATTCGTACAGTGTCCAAAATCACAGCGTCAGCGGTTCTGCCTTGGGTTGTGATCCTGATGGTCTTGAAGCAGTCACGATCCCTGTTGAACGACTAGATAGACAGTATACGTGTCAGCGCTGCGAATCGCTGATATATTCGAGCGTACGAACCGCCAAGGAGAGGGCAACGGCCTACAACAAACGATTGATCAGCAAAAGCGCAAGCGTTACACACGTAAAATATACTCACAAACTGGGTGTTCTGGATGAACTGGCCGCAGGCACCGCTGAAAGGGCAAAGGGGTCAGATTAATACATGCATCACAGTGACAGCAGCGCAGCAACGTACGGGTTTCCGGTCTGAGTGTCGTACCACGTAACCCTGACATTGCTAGCCCTCTTTGCGAGCTCACCGGACGCCCTGACCGCAAGCTCAGCGCTTGGTTGGCGAACGAGCACGGTGGCAGCCTGGGCAACAGCAGCCAAGCAGGAAACGACAAGGGATGCTTTGAATTGCATTATTGATTTAGTTTGAGTCGTTTAGGAGTAGCAAATGAATGTGTTCCCGTGGGGGGAAGTGTTCTCAAGGAACGTAAAAAGGGGACGAACGTGAAGAGAAGGGGAAAAGAATAATATGGATGGAGCCAAACAAACGAGTCGAAGGCCGCTTGCTTTTATTACCCGATTATTTTGGTTCAACTGTTGCGGCGCCGCCCTGGAAACCGGTCAAGGACTGCCGCTTTAGATCTCTTGGCATACCTTGTTCTGACGTTCGGCGCGTTCCCATGTATGCAGTGCCTTGCGGTGACCGCAGTAAAATATGTCATAATGTGCACCATGTAAGAGCGTTGTGGTACATAGTTGTGGTACAAGTTAGATTCGCAGTATGATACAAAGCCATTGAGCAGCAGCAGCAGCCAGCAAATTCAAGAAAGCATTCACGAAAGCAAGGAGTGGCAAGAATGATTCATGTCAATTAAACATCGTTTGGATCATACACGATCTTCGCAGGGCTCCTGTGGAGACATCAGTATTCTGAAAATTACAACGTGGTCAGCGGAGGTTGCTCACCGTTTCTCAACGCCCTGTCGCGCAAACGTTGAAGTCAGTCCGAAATCCCGTTCTCGGAATCAGATTATCGCCACTCACCCGCTCCATCCACGAGATCTGTGCCCGCAGCTCCACAGAGCTGAAGTTCAGGATATAGTTGTACTCCAAGTACCAGTAGTTGCCAGTCTGGCCGTTGCTCTTCGCTTTCGGCGTAATGGGAAGATGAGATAGATCCATTTCAACTGCACAGAGCTTCGAGTAGTTATCTGTCAGAAATGAATGAATGAGCACATTGTCAGCAACCGATCATCGCCCGGCATCAGCGCCCTCTGGAGGCGAATACCGGGTCTTTTTCTAGAAGGGCGGGTGGCTTACCGGTGTCCGTGTCCTTCCACTTGGGATTGGCATTGCTGCCCTTGTAACACCACACCTCCGACTTGACCGACTTGAGACTTTCCTTTGACTCAAACTCATACCAGAATTGGTACCTAAACTCCTTCTCTTCTGCAACCTGAGTGTTCTGTAAAAGACCGTTAGCGGGGCTGAAACACGAAAAGGAAGTAGGGTGACGTACCTTGGGCAGGACAACCTGGAAGAAGCCCCCGATACGCTTCGAGTTTGAGACGGAGAGGAAGGTTGTTGACTCCCTCGAGCGATGCTCGGGATCGGTGTTGTCGTATGGGATATGACAGAAGGAGCCGTACGCCACCTTGGACACACGACTCTTTACAAAGTGGTCGAGGTAGAAGGACAGGGCGCCATCAGAGACGGCTTTGTTACTGTCCAGGCTGTTCAGCAACTACATCCAATTTTCTGATACCAAAAAAAAAGAAACGCACACATGGTTCTCTGGCCGAATGACATTCAGACCTTTGGGAGACAAAACCTCGTCGATTTTGGAATACAACCAATCGCTCGCAGAGAATCCCCCGACGAGCACGACATGCTGTAAAGGCAACCGAAAATTAACGTCCAACCCAACGCCACAGCGAACGAAATGCCCAACCTTGATAGTATGATGCCCGTTCTTGATCTGATCCAGCACCGCATCCACAATACACTTCACCGAGGGCTCGAAGAACTGCGCAACATCACTCCCCGCCAGCTTGAGCTGGCCGAACCTAATGTTACACGCCTCATCGTTATCCCTCGTCCCACCAAACTTGATGTACTGCGCTTGCTTATCACTGCTGAACCGGACCTTGGTAGATTTGTCAAAGCAGCGCACGATGTGGTCGAGGTCTTCGATGAAATCCGAGTCGTCAAGGATCTTTTCGAGATAGAGGCGGGCATGGATGCTGACGAAGACGGACCCGTGGAAGTGACCTAGCGAAAGGGGTGGTAGGAGAGTCAATATGGGAAAACGAGTAAAGGAAGCAACTTACACTGAGGGGCAGCGATCTCGTCGAAAACGGCTGCCTTATTCGTATCGTCCATCTTCTTCCCATAGGCACTAACATCCACAGTTCCTCCTCCGGCATCCACAATCACCACGCCTTCTCCGTTCTGCACACACAATCGTTAGAACCTGCGCAGCACATCAGTTAATTGTGGGCACACCTTCATCGCACCGGCTGGCAACCCATTATCGATCGAGAAGTGCAAGCTCGCCTCGCCCTCGGTCACAAACGAGACCCTCGAATGACCCGCATTGGTATCAGGCACAAGTCGTGCAAGGACAACAGCCTCCCTGATCTGGCTCTGCTGGTACCCTTCCCATCCATTTGGATGCGAAATCACATAATCAATCTCTGACTCTACCGATTCCCACAAATCCCGCCCGCTAGCATGAGTGTCTTGAATGTAGCTCTTGGCACACTTGTATAGGTACTGCAAAAAGTCGGCAAGGACCTGCACGACGGTCTTGCCAAGTGGCAAGGGCGGGATGTTCATAGTGACATGTTGCGAATCTCCTGATTTCGGCCGAATGTGGAGCTTAAACCTGTGTTTTTTTCGTTAGCATGGATAAGCCAAGTATTAGAGGGAGGGACTGACCACTCAGTCTTGACCCAAGCTTCGTCCATAGCCATCTCGTAGATACCTTCTCTCATAGCTTCTGCGCCCGTAGCGCACATGTTTCCCCCCTTGTCATAGTAAATAACAGTAGGAATCTTGGATGCCCCACTGATTTGTTCATGGGCAGGGAACCTGTCGAGTGGGAGAGCCTCTCAACACCCATGAAACCTTATCGACGCCTTGAGCGACGTACCTCGTCACTCCTTTGATTTCAGGCACCTGTCCGGGGTCGAGTACACTGTACGATGCACTTGTATCAGCCAATCGTCGATTCCTATCTGTGGCAGAAAAAGCCTACCTGTACGAAATACCACTGTAGGTCGTCCCGACATCGAAAGCAAGAACGAGCTTCCTTCTCGATCCCCCATACGGTCGTCGGTTGAGATGGGCCATAGTGAGCGCAAGACGATGGTGGTGGTAGAACGAGAAGAAGAGTGCGTAGTGGCAACCTCGAGGCTGGTCCGCAGTCTTCCTTTTGTATGCGGTGGGAGCGAGATGACCTCAGCGAGCGCTTGTCGTGGAGAAATGTAACTGGGACGTCTCTGCTAGTCGAATGACTTTCTCAAAAGCCTTGTGAGGGAGGTCGTGGTGGGTCCCAAGCAAACTTGTGGCGTTCCTCACCTGCGTTTTATTTAGCCCAAGAGGCTGTTGAACATCGCCGTGACCGTCCACAGCTTTCTCCTTTCTTCGTGATTGCCAGTCAGGTGGTTACGGCCCCTGACTCAAACTCGGTCCCCATGCCAAAAACGTTGAATAAGGTATGCAGTCGATAATCAGAGAATGGTTTCGCAAAATCGGTGTAAGAATCAGAGAAAAAGAACGCGAGCTCGTCGCAAAACTTGCTCAGGATCGCGCGGCAGCTTTCCCTGCCAAGCCAACTCGATAGAGGCTTGAAGAGGGGTTGCATCCTGACCAGGCTGCTTTCGATATTGCATATAATTGGTAGTGGGAGCGTAACAAAAGAGCTAGAAATACAAAGACCATGCTACAATCGCGGTTTATTTCATCTCCGTATCTTCATCCTTCTTCGTCAGGCCTTCGCTCAATAACAATGCATCGATCTCATGAGGTCGGTAGATCTTGGCTTGAGGTGCCTTTGTTTCAGGGTCGATGGTGAGGACAGCAAACTCGACTGTACGAAGCGATGATCAGAAACCGATTCAGGTTAAGAGAGACATAAAAACGGTACATACGTTTCTCGCTGTTGAGTGTTGTGCTGTCCATAGTCTTGCTCATGGTCCTGAGCACCAACCCAATAGCATCCTTCACTGAGATGTCATCCTTGTACTCTTGCTTCAACAGACTCTGAGCGGTGCCGTTGTTAGCTCCGATGCAAGTTGCCTTCCAGCCGGAGTAGTTGCCTGACGGATCGGAGTGGTACAGTTGGAACTGGTAGTGTGGGTCATAGCCGGCGTATAGGATCGAGACACCAAAAGGACGGAGACCTGAGAGTAGCGAAATTGAGTTGACGAGGCAAGCACAGAGACGTTCTGGGACACACCTCCAAATTGTGTATAGCCTTGCTTGAGATCGCACAATCTCTGAGCGAGCAATTCCACAGGGATATCTTCGTTGTAGTTCAAGAGATGTTGCTGAGCAGCGTTTCGGGCAAAGTTCACGAGAGAGTTGGCATCGGCTGTGAGTCCTGCGACTCCTCCTATCACATTCCTTGGTACGTGTTGCAATCGATCAGCCAGAGGCCAACGGACCTGGGAAGAGAAACACACCTGTTCAAAAGGAAGATCTTTTCGCCACTTCCACCGTATCCTCCGGCTTTCGAGCTTGAAAGATCGAGCAGCTTTCCGGTTACTTTCTTCTCTGCTGCCAAAACCACGCCGTCCTTTGCCAGTACCCCGAGAACGGTACCAGCGTGCGAGATTGCCTCCATAGCATATTCGACTGAAATAACTATCAGAACAACGCCTGCAAGATTAGTTGGGTATCCTCACTTTGGTATAAACGTCCTGAGGAGAAACATCAGACTCATGCTTTATGATGATTTGCAGCACACATACCCTCTGGGGAGAAGATGGTAGTCCGACCTTCACAAGAGTGTCATTATTAGGGATTGTCCGTTATCCTGATGGAATGGACATACTATCGTATCGTCTGGCCTAGTAGACAGAGTCAGTTCAATGTCCAGAAACGTTAAAAGTGGGCTTTACTTACCATCGTAAAGTATTAGATAGGGAACGAAATTGACGATGAATTCGAGAGAGCGACGCGTCGAGGGTAATCATCAGCATACGCGTCCCTTGTTCGGCAGAGTCCGGACGCATCACCGGAACACCCCCCATTTGGGAGTGCTCCCGGTGAGCTGCCGGGAGGAATAAATCTCTTGGCCCGTGCGCAATCCATACCGTATCCTTCAAATTGATTCCAAGTTCTTCGACTGCGCAATGTTCACCATCTCTTTTACTTAGTCTGGTACCCCTTTTGAACCATACTGCGACTTTTCTATTGGGAATCTCACTTGGAGATATCTAGGAAGTGAAGGTATGTATAACAGACTGAACGAGATAACTGGCATCCAGGTTTTCATCCCCTTGCGTTGGAAATGGGTCAGGCAAATATATTCTCTCTCACGAATGAACCATCGCAAGAGGTAGCCAGCCTCTTAGCAACACACCCCCACAGTGACCCAGACGCCGAGAACCGTCTCAGGGGTCGAGGAGCTGGAAGCAAGGATCCAAGAACTAAAGAGTGGGACCTGCGTTTCACCAAGAGAAGCTGCGAGGTCTTAAAGCTGTTCTTTCTCCTGTTTGATACATCCCACCAGAAGTCCTAGGCCGAATCTTTTGGTTCGCGCTATGCGATCTCGTTGAAGGGGAGACAGGGGCAATGGACAAGACGGAGCGCGCACATGACACGTACAGTACTGCTCTCAAGTCAGACCTTCGAAACACGTCATCCTTAAATCCCTCCATACTCTGACGGTACGAGGGCCAGGGATTAGTACTAACGGGTGCTCCCATACCTTACAGTACCCGCTTTGAAGACTCTCACATTGTCGTTTGACGACTGGGTGGACGATCACAATGTCCTGGAAATATTTACAGCTCCACACATTTCAACAACCCTGACTACGACGACGACAACAAGACGCCTAGCCGGACTGTCCGCGAGCTCAGAATCGAGAACCTCGCGAGTAACGCCGCCAACCCCGTCACGTCCTTTTGTTCAGTGCATTTCCGCACTCACAAAGCTGACGATGGATAATGTTGCGGTTTCCGACGAACGTTTCCTATCCAATGAAGGAGTGGAAACACCATATCTAAGAGCCTTGCGGCAGATCGAACTGCTGAATATGCCTACGACCTTTAGGAATAGGAAATTTTGGAACTTTGTGGATCGCAGGAGACACCCGGGTGAAGGATTGCAAGCAAACGGTGAAGCGGGAGCAAACTTGTACTTGGGGGAAAGAAAGCGGGTATGCTTAAGCGTGCGACTCTGACATACTTCCCAGTGTGCAAATCGGAATTTGGGTCCAAGACAGACGATTTTCGAAATATTTATGATTTCACTAGGGCCAACAAAAAACGATACTTTAATTGACTTGTACATGTGGCGTGTAAGATCTGAGTTTAATCAGCATCGTTGGGGTCGAAGACAATCTTTGCTGGACTCCTGTAGTGGAAATTTAATTATGTCAAATGGGTGCATTTTAAGGAACAGGAAAAAGGTGGCATTGAGACTAACCTCTTCTCAACACCCTATAGTTCAAATCTCTGAGAAGCCGAACACCCATGGTATAAACCTAGAGATGGACTCACATTCTCTTTCCAAGCGATTTGGGCCTGAAGCTCTGTAGCGCTAAACGACAGGATGTGCTCAAACTGGACAGCGTAGTAAAAGCCATTCCCATTGGCCTTTGGCGTGGGTGGTCCAGTCACTCTCGATAGGTCGGCCTCTATCCTACAGAGGGGTGAAAAGTTCTCTAAAGCTGTGTTATATATCAGTGTCCTTAGGATGCCATTATCGGCTCACCTGTGTCTTCGTCCATCCATTCATGTTCCCTGGCTGGTCCTCGGTAGACCCAAATGGATGTAAGTACTGCCAACGCGTGTTTAGACCCCGAGATTCGGCGCACAACGTCCCCTCTGAACTCGGTTGTCTTTGATACTTGAGTTCCCTGTGAACGGTGGTAAGAATTGCAACTACAGAGTAAGTTACAATGGCCAGAATTTCAGGTATACCTTCGAAATTATAGCGGAAAACCGCCCGTCCAGTGTCTTTTCCCCATCGACGGGATCGATATACGCCTTATGCTCCCTTGAACGGTGGCTTTCAAGCCACGGATTATATATCTGTGAGTACATATACCCATAATTGAACCTTGCGATGCGAATTTTGACCAAATTTTCAAGGTAGAAATAAACTGCGCCATTGGACACAGCTTTGTTTCTGTGATGCAACTCAATGGAAGTCGCATGAATGGTCTCAAAGTCAGAGCACCTACACATGATACTGATCTGGTCGAAGAACAGACAGCCCGCGCGATTTTAGTGCTTCTCTGACTTTTTCGTATACCCAATCGCTAGCTGAGAATCCTCCGACGAGAACCACGTGCTAAATGATGGAGATGTGAGCGTGTCAGCTCATCCTGTGCGCTTCTACAAGAGTGAACTTGCCTTGACGGTGCTCTGTTGTACGTTCACGGCCTTAACGATGCACTGTATGGATGGCTTGAAGAACTGGGCCACGTCAGTTCTAATGCGAGTAAGCCACAGTTGTAACAGTACATGGATCGATGCCTCTTACCCCGCTAGTCTGAGCTGACCGTTTCGGATCTGGCAGCTAGGATCATGGTCTCGTATCCCTCCAAATTTGATGTACTGAACATCAGTCTGGTCACTGAAGCGGAGCTTTGTTGCTTTGTCGAATCGATCCACAATGTGATCGATATCGGCGGAAAATAGCGAATCCTTTAGGAATTTTTTCAAAAACACTCTAGCGTTAACGCTGACGAAGACAGAGCCAAGGAAATGACCTAAATAACCAGATGTTAGGATGAAAGAAAAGGTCATCAGTATATCCCGGGACCGCTTACAAGTCGGAATTGATATCTCTTTGAATGTTTGGGTCTTCCCGCCATCTTCGGAGACTTGATAGCTACTGATGTCGATTGTGCCTCCACCCGCATCCACGACGACAACCCCTTCGCCTGCCTGGAACCATCGGGACGATCCCAATGCTCTTAATAATGCAATAATACTCAAAGTCGGTAACATAGAAACACACTGACCTTTACGCATGAAGCCCCAGACATTAGCCCGCCTTTGATACAGAAATGCAAGCTCGCCTCGCCCTCAGTGATAAAATGAATCCTTTTGTGGCCACTGGTGGTGTCGGGGACAAGGTTCGCGAGGAATACAGCCTCCTTTATCTGACTCTGCTGGTAACCTTCCCACCCATTTGGATGAGAGATAACGTATTCGGTGGTGTCTTCCAAAGATCTCCACAGGACTTCACCATTGATGTTTGTCTCCTCGATGAAGCTTCTCGCACACTTATAGAGATATTTCAAGAAGTCTGAGAGAACCTGCACAACAGTCTTATTTGGCGGAAGAGGCGGAACGTTGGCTTTGATAGATTTCGAGGCACCAGTCTTTGGTTGGATATGTAGCTTAAACCTGTTATTCCGGAGTTTAAGGCTCCGGGAAAATTACAAGCGAGACATGACACTGGTGCTACTCACCATTCCGACTTGGTCCATCCTTGGTCTTCAGCTTGATCCTGCATCCCATCTTTCAATGTTTCGGCTCCTGCTGCCCGAACGACTCCGTCCTTGTCGTAGTACATAACTGTAGGAATCTTTGAGGCGCCGCTGATATGCTCCTGTGCTGGGAATCTACTCGGGATCAGTGGTTGGTTACCTCGAGATCGACGAGGCCGATTCATACTTCGTAACCCCTTTCACCTCGGGCACTTGTCCAGGATCCAGGATACTGCACCGATTGCTCAGCACAAGTCGGATCCCTTTGACGTTCACAAAGGCTCGCCCTGGGGGCCATGTTCTCACTCACCAATACGAAATGCCACTGTACGTTGTCCCAACATCCAGAGCTAATACGAGTTTCCTCTTCGCTCCTCCGTACGGTGGTAGACTCTGGGGTGTCATTTTACACCGAGATGGAAGGAGATGATAAGAGGACTTGCCACTTGCGATCAACCGCATTGTGTCTTAAGTACTCACGCGAGTGGCAACAAGCGCCGGTGACCAAACAGTCACGGTTACCGTGATTATTCAGGCATAGCGTGACAGGCTTCTAAGGAGTACTTTCCTGCATCCTCTAGCTACCGTTATCTACGGAGCTCAACCTACTACAGACACTTACGATTTGCTCTGGCTCTAGAGGCCCCTATCCAGGATTATTCCAGTGTCGCGCGTGTGACTCTCACGTGATAAGTTGTAACGCGCCAAACCCAGTGCCAAGACCTTCAAAGACCGCTGTCATGGTCCTAGAACCTTCACCTCCTCTGCAACAACCATTTTCGGTACATTTTACTCTCGCTCATCGGTGTATCTATGTGGCTACGAGCCTGAATCCATCGGCTAGCCTACCACCGTAGGATTCATAAATCATGAGCCAGGGTCCCAACGGTGCAAATGTAGACCTCATTGGGATCATTCCAGCCGAATGGGAGCAGCTCACCAAAGTCAAGGACAAGCTCATAGCCGACGCTTATGTCCTTAACGAAAGTTTGGCAGCGGAAAAACGAAGTCTTGAACGCTATGCGCAGAGGTTGGCTGACGACGGTGATTCGTTGAGGAGGGACATGGATGGGCTCCGAGCCGATTTGCGGACTTCGAGGGAGGATAATAAGGTGCTAAAGGGTGACAACGCGACCCTAAATGAGAAGAACAAGGCGTTGCAAGAGCGAATAAAGCAGTTGGAGGCGGCCACCATTGCGACTGGTAGTACTAGTGCAGTCACGGCGAAAAACGAGTGGGTGTGTTCTTTGAAATTGCTCTTCGAGGTTATTTTATATTGACAAGAGGTCCTTAGGCTGCAACTGTGACTTTGAGATCCACACAGGTACGCCTGATCTCGTTACAGGTCACGGTGTAGCGGCTGACGTTATCTAAAAGGCCCACAAACGGGAAAGGTCTCCTTCAATAGAACTCATCGAGAATCCCAACAGCTGTCAGATAGTCAAAGCTGAAGGGACTCCTCCTACTGCCGTAACGAAACTTTTGGATAATACAGTCAGCCTCAGCTCACTGCATGTCTTGCCGACACCCTCGACCTCGCACTGGGTGACCCATGACAATTGGGAACCCGAGAGGAAGAGAGCGCGACTGGACTCATTCTCACCGCTGGCATCTGTCTCGTCTGAAACTCCAGAAGTACGTATCTTCTGTTCTTTTTCCTCCCGCTCCCTAATGGCGTATATCTTCTCCTTTCCAAGGCGCCTTATGTGTATCGGAGAGTACACATGGCGACCCCACCACCGTCGAACCCGTCCAGTTCGAACGAATCCGTAAGCAAACATACACGAAACAGCCCCAATGAACAAGCCGAGGCACCCTTTTGCCTCAAACCAAACGCAGACGGCGCCTCGGTCAGTTCATTCACGATTGTTCCATTATACAACCTAACACGTATGGAATGCAGGGCGAAGCAGAGGCAGATTCAGCAACACCTCGTCATTCACTTCCCTCATCTATCACATCCGCAGCCCTCAACGCCATCCCAGCCTTGGCCATAGACCCGCCCCCAAACGCCGCGCCCGTCTCCCGCGTGTTCCTCCGCCAGGTATACGGCGGTAGCCAACAAGCCCTAATCCAGAAAGTTATCGAAAGCCGTAATCCAAGCGAACGAAAGCTCCGGATGTTAGCATTTCCTCATCCAGACATGAATCCCGCCATGCCCTCTGCTCCGGGCCAGCCAGGTCTCTTGTATGCTTCCAGGCCAGAGTTTTTGCAGGAAAGCCCCTGGACAATGTTCAGGCGGTGGGAGAATGAGAAGAAAAAATTGGTTTGGCTGTATCTGGGGGAATATGAGACTGCGGCAGGCGGGAGGATGAGCGGGGAGTGGTTTCGCGAGCAGTCGGCCAAGGTTGGTATTTCCCCGTCTTATTAGTTCATCCCTTAGAGGGAATGGGGTTAGACGTATCGTGCTGACTTGATGCTGCAGTTTCAGGACACATGGGCCCAGTTCCTCATGAACAGCTCGAGAGAGACGTATATGGCTGTGCGAGCGCGAATTGCGCTACGCCAATCGGGCCTCATCCCAACCGATGATGAGGCAGACCAGGCGCTAGTTGCGGCCGAAGTGATTAAAATCGCAGCTCGGCCATCCAAGAAGAACAAGAGGAAGTGGGAGGACGCGAACAAAGATTTGCACACTGTCACGAAGAGTGATATCATCGAGGCATTCTCGCGGGGCGATGAGGTGGGTGACTTCTATGGGTACAGGTGTCTGGTCAGTTTGCTGACTGGTGTTGTGCTGTTGCAGGGTATCAGCGTCGTGGAGATGAAATGCGTCAAGTACGATCATGTTTTTGCGAACGATATGTCTACGCGACTCCCAGATGCGCCAGCTTTGATGGCTGAGGATAGGCGAGCCAAACTAGGCCAGTCGACCACTAAACACAAAAATTCCAAGGCAAAGCGAAAACCCGACTCGAACGATATGGAGACTGATGGTGAGCCTGACTCGAGGGAGGAAAACGAAGAGGAGGAATCAGATGCGCCTCATGAACCCGACGGAGAACAAGAGGAATGTCCAGCGTTGTCCTACCCTGGTCCAGTGTTCCGTTTTGGACGCCCGCCTCCAGCTGGTGTAACCACAACGCTAGTTGACGATCCACACAGGCCCGAAGGCACTGAAACAGGTCCTTGCACTCTTTCCTCTTCACCATCGTATTCCTCGATTGTAAGAAGAATACACAGTGTATGGGATCCGGAGCGAGGGATCAGAGTACAGGTGCTGTCACAATCGTCGAGGACCCTCCCAGAAGGTGATATCGATGCAGGTGAACATCAGGATTGTCCGTCGGACGCTGAGTCCACGACATTGTCCATGCGATCTTTCTATTGTGATTGAAATTCGGGAAATGCGGTCTCGGGTGGTCTGGAATGTGGACTGTTGGTCTTGCATGACGCATATTAGTACTGCGGATATGCAACCTGATGAGGTTGCATTCGTGGTCACCGTAGGTATGGAGTAATTCGATACCTGGTATTCTGTATTTGAACATACAGCACATACGATGAACATAAATATAATGATACAGCTCCACTGTACAACTGGAAGCTACGCTCAATGGCAAGCCATTCCCTTGCCATCGGCGGCGCCGTGGAGGATAGCATCGACATTGAGGGTCGCGCCGAAGATATAGTGGCCAAGTGAGGCCCCGATAACAACAGCCGCGATAAGGTATGCCTATCGTTACAAACGGCGGCGGTGTTCAGCGTAACAGATTAGGCTGAGGGATATAATAACACGCACGTTATATGTCATGAAGACAAGCATTAGGAAGAACGAGATAAAGACTGTCGCTCCATATAGCGAGGCCCTGAGGATTCTCGATGGACCAGAGACAGCAACGCTATTCGTTTACCGCGTAAACGAAGATCCAGGTTGAATTGATTGAATTCGATGAAGCTCACCCTGTCAACGCATTGCTCAGTAAGCGTTGTCCACTCAACAGACCAGCATCCTCATGTTCACCTATTTCTGTTGGACTGACTGGCGTATCCCGCTCCCGGCTCGAACCTCGACTCCCTCGCAGACCGGCAGCCTTCTTCTGGAGCCGCAAAGCGATCTGCCTATCGACTTTTTGCTGGAAGACACGCAGCCATTCGTGGAAGACGCAGAGCAAAACGATAGCGATGCAGCTTGCGAAGAATGCAGATTTGGTAGAGATATGCCAGCTGCGGAAGACGATGCAGGTGTCTACGATATCGGTGTTCCTAGCGGACGATGCGTGTGAATTTGTGGAGGATGCGAACCAATCCCATAGCTGGCAACGAACTCACCAGAGCATGTGCATATTGCACTTAGGCAAGGCGGGTGGATTGTGCCCTGGCATGTCGTGGGCGTGCATGCTGTGGTCGTGGTGGTGGTCCATAACGGTTAGGAGTCGATGATAGTAAGCTCGCTTAAGGTGCTGTTATGGAGGTCGGGAAGAAAGCGCCGTTGTCACGGTCTTACGTTGTGCTACAAGTGCCGGTTATTAATCAATTCACCGGACTGGTTGTCACCCTTCCTGCTCGTACCGCTAAGACATTCAGCGTTAATGCGCTGTGCTGGTCTCATGGTTTAACGACATGGATAAGATAAGATAGCATGAGCCATGGCAGTCCATTCCTAGTAAATTGTAATTCAGAGACCGAACCGAATGAAGCGACAATCGTTATGATTCAAGAAAAAATGCATGTCTACGTAGTCTGCGTGCTGGATACGTCCTAGCTAGAAGTACAGAGACCTAAAGGCTATGAGGGACTTCCATGACACAAATCTAGCAGGCCAAGCCCAGGCTGGCCCTGCAGCCCACGGAAATTGGACGTGTCGCCATCGGAAAGGGGAAGGATTCACTCTTCATCTAGCTCCCAATTGTTCTCCTTTATCAATCTTTCCCTCTCCAGCAGATATTTTCCTGGCGTGCAGATTGTTCAGCGTTGGGTGTTAGGGTGAGAGGATCAGCCATTGAACCATGTACCTTCCTTATACTTCTGTGAGACATCCGCAGCTTTGTGATAAAACCAGCCCAAGCGGTCGTTGCACCCAACACAGAATACGTCTGCAACGGTATGCACTCCAGTTCTGGCAAAAACTAGATTCAGTTTGGGATGCTGAATAGTCACAGAGGGGGCATACAAGAGCTTCCTATCCTCTCGCCGTCCCAGCTTGACGTTAACAGCGGATTGCATGAGGCTTCCCGGCATCAGCAGACGCTTTCATGGATTGCAAGGTCACCTTTTGGGGAAGACCACTCACAATCCTCTGCCGTCCCTCCCAGAGAACGACTTGCTTATCAGCTCGTCTTGCAAAGCCTATCCAACGCTAAGAGGTCGGCATTTGCTCGCGGACAGACAAGGACAAGGCCCTTACGACAACAGCCGAGCATTTGCAGCATGAATAACTCGGATGGCCCTCGAATGTTTGAACAACCTGCGCCTTCGTATCACTGCTGATTCCTTGCGACGATGATGCCATTTTGCGAGCCAGAAACATGAAATTCGTCGTCAGGTTTTCGTAGTTCAAGGTGCTGATGAGCGACTCCAGTCACGACTGACGAGCCTGGGGTACTTATAACCTGAAATGAGAGTGAGACGAGTAGGCGAAGGATAGCAGTCTTGGCGAACAATGACGTCGGACTGCTTGAACAGGCGAACTTGGTTTAGGTAGCAGACCGTGAGAAGCTTGCAGATTCGGAATAGTTGTCCCACGCACGTGCCAGCCTACACAAAGTTTCAAAGTTATGGATTTGAGCGATGAACTTCTTGCTCCCAACCGGTTTGAATTGAGCACATACTCGCTCTTGCGGAACGTCTATCTAGGCGCCGCAAAATTGTACGTACTCGTACCGGACATCTGAGGAATGCCAGGACAAGTGACTGGCCGTTTTATAATAGCTCAACGTTTTGCATCGCCGTCGAAGTCCGAGATAAGAAACTATGTCACATACTCCGTCAGGTATCACACATTCGCACATTCTGCTCCCCGACTTCTCTTCTGCGATCTTTGGACGTACCAGCCGTTATGCCAGCTCTATTCTCTTCCCCCGCCTCATGGACGTCTCACATCCCCCAGGATGTCCTCTGCAATCTTATTGACAACCACATCACAAGCAGAGCCGAGCTCAGGAGTTTATCGTTGACCTGTACAACATTGGGCCTATACTGCCGCAGGCTTATCTTCCAAGAAGTCAGATTGGGTAATATCAAGTGGGATATCGAAGAGGAAAAATCCAAGAATCTGAAAAAGACACGAACCGAGCGATTTGCATCGCTGCTCAAGCAATCCCCCGAAATCGCCAACTCCGTCCAGTACCTGCTACTGGTTGGGACCTCTTATCCCGAGCGCACCTTGCTGCGAACCCTCCTACCAGTCTTACCGGCTGAATGCAAGGCGTTAATGTTCATTCTCGAAAGACATTTTCCTGCTCTCAAATCGGTCGGTTTTATGAACAAGCAAGTCGTTTGGCCGTCTATTCTCCCAAATCTTCAACAGCTGTTTCTTCGCTTCCTCAAAGGCCACCCATGTCTGGAGACTGTCGGATTTTCGTTGGGCGCTTTCCCACCATCGATCCTGGGCGGTCTTCGGGGTAGGATTGGAGAAGTTCATATTTGCGGCGACATTCGTCCAGAAAGTGGCTCGCAAGAGTTAGCGAGCTACCATGAATGTGCTCGAGTCGATCAGCTCGTCATATGCCATGTCCCTGAGAGCTTTGTAGCCAGCCTTGCAGAGCGACAGGGGCAGTCCATTGACATCACTACAATTACGTCACTCACATTCACGACTATGGCGTCGTACTCTCCCAGCACTCACGCACTAGTGGAAAGGTGTAGGCAAACCTTAACCCACCTCTCGCTCGGCCCTTATAGTTGGGAGAATGCATGTAAGTTTTTCCTCGAAATATTGAAGGCCATTATGGCTTATCACCGGTTTGGGATTCAAGGTTTCCTCGAACTCGGCGATATCCCCAATCTCACTTCCTTGTCGCTTTTTACGGCTCCGTCTCAAATTCAACATGTACTCAAGTGGCTAGCCCTGGGTGCTACATCCAGCTCTAACACCCATGCGGCTACTAGTACTAGTACTCAGGGCGCTAAACTCGCTGTCAAGCTCGTTTTGCGCAGCACCGATTTGCCACCACCTATTGCAAATATGGTCCACCATAACGCATGGACTGAAGCGTTACAGCACCGCGAAGAGTATCCCACCCTTGCAGCAGTGCAAATTCAAGGGAACTCTCACATTCTTTATCAAACTGAAGGGGGAGATGTTCAATCTTTCCCGATAGAACCTCTTGGAGAGTATGGCCCAATTTAGCTGGCTGCCAATGGAGTCTGGGTACCACTTGGTTCACTGATGTTCAATGCCGGGAAATATAGCTAATCCTCGCACAAGCCATTTTCGACTTCTCTCTCCTTCGGTGTATTTAACGCCGGCACAGTACGTACTGCGCTGCCATGATTAACTGATTCGTTACAAGTGTAGACATTATTTAGCAACTTGAAGGTCCAAAGCTTACTGCGACTGCGGAGGTTCCTCTCTCAATCTCACTCACATATATTTCCACCGCCATCGTCCTTGTCATCATGAAATTGCTTGCACCAAGAGATGTACTCCTACCTGGAGAGTCTCGGATCGAGCCCTATATAGAAATCCGGACTGGGGCCGAGTTCAGAGTCCAGACGCTTTGGTTTTTGCGCAACGTTCGTGCTCAAAGAGCCATCTGCCACTACTTTGGTTTAGAGTCAATTATTTCTTGGAAGCCCAAGGAATATTAGGGTTCATCCTAAAGCAGATCGTTTCCAACTCACGGACACTGCATGTGGGCCATAGATGATGTCCAAGACATCCCTGCTGATGAAGGTCGAACAACTTCAGATTCACCTCCAATACCTCGACAGATATTGCCAGGGCCTAGATCGAATTGCTCTTTGCTTATGCCACGGTACCCTGTTGAATGATGTGGTGGAACACTTCAGCAGAACAGTCGTCCTGACCCAAGGTGCATACAAGACTGTGGATCGAAGCGCCGGAAATCATATACTGCCCGATTAATTTGCTGAAATACGTAGGATAGAGTGTTTACTGTGCAAAATAAGGTTCAAAGCTGTGTCGTATTAGTCTAGATTTATCGCATGCCACAGTCTAGGGGACCCTAGATATTTGATCTGACCAGTGGTTCTTAAAATAGGCGCCGCGCACTCCTATTGTCTACAAACGAATGGACTGGTATCAGGATCTCAACGGCTAGTTTCAGAAGTTATATAATAAAACGCATTGCTGACGATTACTTGAGCTCAATGATCGATCTCAGCGATTGTGGAAGGGCTTAGTAGGTAGCAATCGATAATCGGGAGCAGGTTACAGTCACTGTGGCGTTTTCGCTCACCCAGGAAACGTTTATGTCAGCCTGTTTTTTCACTCCCAGGGGCCAGTGCCACGTCCTTTTTCATTCTCTCTTCCTGGCCCCCTCGCTTTTAGGTGTCTCATTATGCAGTTCCTACGAAAGCCGAAGCCCATGGGCATTCGTTGCGCTGGGGAATGGACTGCTTGCCTCCCAGAAGACGTCCTACAGCGTACAATTGACCACCACCTTCGATGCGACGTTGCAACTCTCAGAAACCTCGCTGTAACCTGTTCATCTTTGGCAATTATCTGCCGCAGATTCATTTTTCGATCGGTTGTTCTGCTTCCTCCTGGCCAGCGCACGGTTACATCGTCAACACCATCGGCCGAACGCTTCGTCTCAACTCTGCAGCGCTACCCAGAGACCATCAATTTTGTCGAAGAACTTCATCTCGTCGTAGCCTTCCCGCGGCCAGCTAAACTCTTTCGGCCCCGAACTACAGAAGAAAGGGCCTTCTACTTCATCCTTGGCGAGACATTCCCCAACCTGCGGAAGGTGTTCCTGGCCGACAATACATCTGAATGGGATGCACTGTCTCAAGGTACCCAGCAGCGAATAATCCGATTTCTCGGGGCGCACCCGCTGGAAAGCGTAGGAATCTTTCTCAAGAGCTTCTCCGACAGTCTTTTGAGACAGATCAAGGGTAATCCAGGGCTTCATATCGCCGCACTATTCAAAAAGACGGTGGGACGTAGCCCCATTCTCGACCAACACCAACATGATGGGGATACACCAAGATTCCAGAGCATTGAATTCTACCATGCATTCTATTCCGTCGTCTTCGCAGAACAACTCGGTCCTAACGGCACAAGCATTCCAGTGTTCTTGACGGCCCTGAAGGCTCTGATATTGGGAGATATTATAGTCTTTTCACCTGCGATAAGATCCCTCGTGCACGCTTCAAAGGCCTCATTGGTTTCCCTCCACTTCACGGCACACTGTTTTCATCAGGATCTCGATGGTGAGCGTTCATGAGGTTTTAAATTACACAGCTGCTGAACGATATCCGTTAAGAAGTGCCACTTGATCTTGGAGAGCTTCCAAAGCTCAGGAAATTATCTATCGGATGCCTTTCCAAATTCGAACACGTATGTGGGGCTTTGCGCTGGCTTGAGTCTTCGCTTAGGTCCATTCATACCCGGCGCTCGCAAATCGATAATACGCATGTCGGAGAATTGCGAGATGTGTGTATCAGTCTTTGGAGTCAGAAACAACGTTCGAATCAACGTTGGGACTGGAAGGAAATGCAGATATGGTTCAAGGCGTCGCACGCGTTTAAAAACTGCGAAGTTCTGAAGACGGTTCCGATTACAGGATGGTTCAGGACAAGGGATTGCAAGGGAGTTTACTCTGAAGGATTGCCTATGGGCCCGCTTTTTCACAGCCTAAGGCGTCCACTTACGTTGGTTCAAGTATGCCCATCATGCCCCAATTCCGCACTGTACGGCCAACATGGTTCCATGTTTTGTATGCGGGCAGTCTTTCGAAACAATGATCTCGACGATCTCGTGCATTTACTCTACCACTTCGCCTGCGAGTTTAACTGTTTGATGCCGAGCGAGCTTGATTTGTCGTAGCTCCAGTATCTACTTCTACTGGCATAGCATATTTAGGATGTTAAAGGATATCTATTAGGACAGTCTTTCTCTAGGCTTTGATTATTTATACTTGTACATGGTGTGACTTGGAAAATCCATCGCTGTACTGCGTTCAAGTCAATTAAATGATCTCAATTAGGGATGTGTCCTGTGTATCGGCGCAGAAAGCGCAAACCCAAATCACACGACCTCAGGTGAGCTTTCAGCGCTTAGGCGAGATCGGAAACAGGCGCCTGTCTGGGACAAAATCTAGGCTCAGCAGGCTGACGTCATCAGAGCAAGGTTGACCTCCAACCATCATGTCGAGCCTTCAACTACCCCGGATTATTTACGGAACGGCTTGGTGAGTTACTCCAGCACAGTCCCGAGAATAACTTATGCATCGGACAAAAGGAAGAAAGAACGAACGAAGGCACTTGTAATCAGTGCAGTACTCCAAGGATTTCGAGCTATCGACACAGGTGTGTGCCCATGCTTGAAAAGTTATTCTATACACCCTATTTATGACGAAAAAGCTTGCCAGCCAAAGCACTACCGGTATTGAAAACTCCTTTTAGGCCCCAAATACCAGCTGAACTTTAGGCTTCAAGGGAAGACCTCGTTGGGGCTGGACTGCAGGAGCTGTACGAGAAGCATGGAATACAGCGCGAGGATATATGGCTCCAAACCAAGTATCATATCATTCCATAACGGCACAGTGGATTCGACTAACACACCTGTGTAGGTTTACGTCCCTTGCTGGTCAAGACGCCGCCAAACCACTCCCATATAACCCATCGTCGCCAGTATCTGCGCAGGTGGCGTCATCACTCGAGACATCCTTGGCGAACCTTCAGACCACTTATCTAGACAGCTACATCTTGCACTCCCCTCTGCCCACGCTCGACGCAACTCTAGAGGCATGGCGAACCCTCGCAAAGTTTCAAGATGAGGGTAAGGCCAAGTTGATCGGAGTGAGCAACACCTACGATGTGCGAGTCCTTGAAGCACTAGACGAAGTGCGCAAGGTGCAAGTCGTTCAAAACCGGTGGTATCAGGGGAACCATTGGGACAAGGACGTGGTAGCCTATTGCCGACTCAATGGAATCATGTATCAGTAAGAATCTGTCAAGCTTTGGGAGCCAAGACGAGGACGAGTCAGCTGACGAAATCTGTTCAGGTCTTTCTGGACCCTCAGTGGATCACCTGAACTACTTTCCCATCCTTCGCTACTGGCTATCTCTGATACCAACGGCATTACTCCAGAACAGACGTTATACAGGCTTGCACAACTGGCAGGTATCACACCATTATCTGGGACGACCAACCCGGAGCATATGAAGCAGGACCTCGAGGTGAAGAACGTCGAACTAAAAGGCAATGGGATCGAGAAGGAACTGGAAAGCGTGAAGGCGTTTATCGCACCGCAATAGCAACGAACCTGAGAACAAAGAAGTAAAACCCATAGTTTTGAATGTATGCTATGGGGCAACAAAACCAGATAAAACTCCTTCCGCAACCCACCCCACATATGAATGCCTTGGCTTCTGGTCACAGGTCCTTCAAATGTCGGGTAGATATGTCTTGGTGATAGCTAGGCATTTGATCTGGTCCTTCCCCAGTTTGGACTGTCGATGCCGTTTTGGGTCGTGTACGACGGGAATATTTTTGATAACCACTCGAACTCGGTGGTCTCCATTGGCAGAAAGATTGGCCATGTCAGAATACGACGACCTTCTTTGTTTTCGATGATAGCGACCCTGTTGCCGGAATGCCAAGTCTGGTCGGTGCCTGCTCCGTAACATCTGCCAGCCTTCTGAATCGTTCCTCCGTCCTCTCTTCGCGCTCAACCTGCTTTGTATTCCTGACCAAGGTCATAAAATCGTCTTCGTCAGCTCCAGCCTCTCTTCCAGTGCCCACGGCCACCTTCGCGGCGCTTCCATCTGGAAACACAGTCAGAGTGAAGTTGATAGAGAGCTACCAGATGATACTCACCCGTTTTGCGAGTCGCGCAGTCCTTCGCTAGATGGGTGGTATCTCCACAAATTTTGCAGCATCCGCCATTGGGGTAAACTCCTCTGGCCTTGTTTTGAGGACATGCAGATGCGAGATGGCCCTTCCCGGAGCACACAAAACATGATGCGTAAGGAAGCGGGTTCTCGGGATTTGCAAGGTTCCTGCACCTCGAGAGATTGTGTTTTGAGGAGCCACATCTGTAAATATTAGCGTCAGCCATCGAGTCGACGAGGAATCTGCAGGATGAACGCGAACCTGTAACAAATTCCGACCGCATTGGAATTTCCCTCCCTCTTCGCCACATCCGCATCAGCTGCTTTGGGGCAATCCCGTGCAGCATGACCCTTTTCTCTACACGCGAAGCAAGTTGTAGCATCATTTCGCTCTTGAATCCGTGCAAGTCGACGCTTCTCACCCAGAGAAAGTTCTAAGCAAATAAACGGTCAGTTCAGTTCCGAATCCGAAAAGTTGACATTCTCGTACTTTTCTCGAACTTTTTCCTCGGCCTTTGGGGTTTTATGGGAAGCCTAGAGCTCTTCGGAGCCTCTCCATTTGCTGAAGCTTCGTCGTTCCTGTCTGCATTCAAGTTTTTGGGTTGTCCTTGTCCACCTTCAGATGGACCATTCTCTCCCTCTACGGCTAGCTTCTTCTTGTTCGGCCTATGCCTCTTCGGGTGCCTCCTCGGTGGTTGACTCCCGTCTTCACCCTTTGGGCCCTCAGGTTTGGGTTTTGTAGGCTTTGGGGCACCTCGGCTAGGTGCTTCTACAGGAGGTGCTGTTGTTGATGTTGTCCCTGTAAGTTCATCATCTGGCAATGTTTCGGGGAACCCAGCTTCCACATAAGTTCGCTTTCGGCCAAAGTTCGTTACTCGAGTCATGAGAAACTATCAACGCATGCAAAGAGAAGAGAAACGGGTATTTTGTGCTGGTTGCAGAAATTGCCGATATGCCATTTCGGGATCAAATTGTTTTAGGCTTGGCATTGTGTCAGCGTGATTTCTGGTGTTAAGGGCAGGCGTGAGGAGTCTAGCACTGAGGTTTGAGGTAATGTAGGCGTAATACCTGTATCATATTTCCAATAAAATACAAAAAGCGTGATGCATACTTGGTACAGAACGAGAGCAGAAAACAAGGATAGGCCGTACATAATTACAGGGTATAGAACATTAATTTTCATAGTTCCGCAGTGATCAACTGGTACCAGGACGTGTTGCCTGAGTCAACTGCTCCACATTAGAAATGAAACTGCCCCACTCATCCAACCTATGAGGGAGAACCATCCTCAGTATCGACACGATACGAGCCAAACAAACACTCACTCCAAGCAAGCAGGTGCAGTCGTCCACATTTTCATCATCTCCATATCCAAAATCGGTTGCTGCAACTGACTCAAAAGTGTCAGCTGTTGTGCCAAAGCCGTATAGTCCGTGCTCGAGCAGTGCGAGAACAAGGTGGCACTGTCGGCGTGCGTGACGGGCTGGGTAAGCAACGGTGCCGTAGGGGGTGGTGGGGCCGCAGACGTGCTGGTACTGGTGCTCGCCCCATGATTACCGGCAGCAGCGCTGGTGCTAGTGGCACCAATGTTACTTGGCCCGGCAGCGCTACTCGAACCATCCTCATTTCCCAAAGGCCCAGTCGGAAAATAGCTATTGAAAACCGCATCCTTCAACATCGAATCCAGCGCAAAGCTATCCGACGCCGAAGTGTACATATCTGCCACTGGGTCCGAGGTTAAGGAGAAGAGGTTGGGCATGACGGGCGGGGGTTGGTCAAAGTGATACGCAGTTTTTGTCGGAACCGACGTAAGAATTTGGCCTAGCTGCTCCCCAAGAAAGGCGTTGACGTTGGAGGGGTCGGTAAAGTTAAACTGGCCGTACACCGGTAGTCGGCCGAGGTCGTTGCTGTACATCGGAAGGAGGAAGTTGATAGGGGGTTCAATTGGCGATATTGGGCTGGTGGCTTGCTGGCTGAGGGAAACGCGACGTGTTCCTGCGATATTACGTGTTTCTGTTGTAGGTGAGGCCATAGAAACGTCGATGGAAGAGGACGACGAGTCACTCTGACTGTCTGACCGCGACCTCTTCTTGCTCTTGGACTTTTTACCCGTTTTCTGAAGTTCAGTGCCGATGTCACCCGCCGATGCCAGTTCCGTGAGCATATCTCTGAACCGAAACAGTTAGCAAAGAATTAGGAGCGAGATGGGCTGCACCTTACAAAAACCTTCCCGCAGACGCAGACCTATGCTCCGCCGTCTTCAGCATATCCATGCAGCGCTGAACGTCCTCCATTTCGCGTTTAGGACTGGGGGCGAACCCAGACCGTTTCCCACTCCAGATGTTCAGAAGAAGTACCAGGCCAGATGTAAAGGCCAAGACCTGGAATGGATGACTGGGTAATGGACTGAGCCTGCTGAATGCCTCGAGAACGTGGCAGCACGACCGAGCAGCATTAGTGCAGATGGCCAGTGAGGGGAATGCACCGGGTTTAGGGTTTCTCGGTGAAGGGATAAAGGGTCGGTGAATGAGGATTTGGACGTGGTAGTACGTTGCATGGAGGGCGGAAGACTGCTTGAGGAATAGGTCGTTGGTTGACCCGGGATTCCATTTAACTATTCAAGGTCAATGCAAGCCTTTGAGGGGAATAGCACGATAGACTTACGATGTTCAGGGACTGAGTCCATCCAGTTGTTCATTGCAGCGTCCAACTCAGCGATAATCTGCTGTTCCGAACGCTGGCTAGTTTTACTAGTGAACCTGGAGTTCTTGCTGGAATACTGATGAGCAGGAAAGGTTACATATGGCATATGCATGTGGAATGGTAAGAGCTTACGATCAATCGCATTGTATACGCGACGATTTCCATGAGGTTCAGGTAGGTGATAAAATAGGCCATTGATGACGGCTTCCCTTCAGGCTGCACGAAGCCTTGATCCCAGTACTCATCGTCGACTTCGAGAGGAAGATCAAGATCGTAGCTAACTCTGAAGTCAGAAGGGGAGTAAAAAAGTAAAAAAAGCAAGGCGCACTCTTCTTCTTGAAGCCCACAGGGGCGGCCTGCCGTGGAACTGATTAAACGATCCAGAGTAAGGATAACCCTAAAATGACATCAGTACAAACTTTACTCATCTTCCCAGCCAAAGAAATGCGTACCAGAACGCGCGTTTCCACAGCTCATCCTCGGCAGTTGGCATCGTATTCTGCTTATCAACCCTCCTCCTCAAATGTCCTCCCACTTCTTGCGATAACCGTAGGGCCATCCCAATCTGGGCCCAAACACCCTGCGGCATCTCGCTCGAAGACGCAAACGACACATATAACTAGCAACAAAACCGTTCAACCCCCGCGACATTCAAAGAAAGATAGACGGCAACAAACCGCGTGCATCTGGAGCTCATACAGCCCGGTCCTATTGAACAGGTTCTTGCGCAGCACATTGACTTGTTCAAACCATTTCCAGCCCGCCGACCGCGGGGAGTCTGTGCCCTCAGATAGTACCCTGGGGTCATCAGAGTACCGTGCACCGTGTGCACAGACCATCAGGAACACCCTCGCGAACATGGAATCTTCATGGTGTAGCCCTTCATCCACATGATTCTGAAATGTTGGGCGGTGTAAGAGAGGAAGGAATGGGTTGATGTAAGTGAAATAAGCATCAATCAGGGAGGGGCATAAGTCTTCATCGGGGAAGAGATATTCTCGTTCATCCTCGTCGAGTTCGGGGTTGTAGGTCATCCACTGTCATACGCTTATCAATGACAACTCTTAATGAAACAAGTGGAAGGGCCCGTACACTCGGAACGTCGTAAAATTCCCGGCGTTTCATAGGAATCGCAGGGCTGACGTAGGCCACTCCTTCGCCAGTAAACTCTTCTCGGAGATCAAGGGCAGTTTGGAGGAGTTCATATTGGCTATGTGACAGAAAGAGAACGTTAGTACAGCATCAGGAAACTAGATGATAGGCCAATACCTTGACTTCCCAAAGTATCTATTCTCAGTGGGGTTCAAGGTTAGACGGCTAAGCTTTCCGAGTATCTCAGGTTGGCTATTAATGGGTTGCAAGGGCTTTGGTGTGCAAGGTCGCCCCGCAGGTTTGTTCAATTCTTCATTCAGGTCAACCCCTGGTAGCAACTATCCAAACCCAGGTCAACGTCTCTCACATACGGGGATGAGTGAAACCACTCACTCTTCGCAGCAGCTTGTCCATCTTATCAAGCCGCATTTCGAGGCTTTCCACATATCTGGTAGTACCGGGACGAGTGTGCGAGCAACGAGGCAGGTTAACAACCGTCAAACGTCTGAAACAGCCTCGTTTATTACTCACCCCTTCGCAGACCCCAGCGCCTGTTACGAGACGAATTGAAGTATCGTAAGTAATATGTTATCGCCATCGAGTACCATGAAAGCCCGAACCTTTGTAACCTCTTTGTGTGTGCATTCCAGCCCAGCTTGTATGCAGTTACTGCACCGGTTTCCGGGTAGCTCACCGCTATCACCTAGGAAGGAAGTGATATCAGTCTGAGCGCTACACCCTGGGGATATATCACTGGCGACTCACATCGGACTAGTAAAGGGGTAGTGTGACCGTCAGCATACGAGGTGATAAGCAGGACCGTCCAAAGGAAATAGTCACTTTTCTTTCGCTTGCAGACATCACAAGCACCCGGGATCCTCCTCTTCTTCGACTGCGAACGACTGGCTAACAGCTCTTCTGACTTCGAGCTTCCACCGGTCGACGGGGATTGTACCGAAGAGTCGCTACTAAGCAGTGCGACGCTGGGGGCCATAATTTGTTTAAGCTTCGTATGCAAAACCCTAGAGCTTGTACGGGCGGTTCGAGATGTCGTCGCGGTATACCCCAGCCTTCCAGGTCTGCAAAGATCAAGAATAAGAAGCTCCCCAAACCGATCCAGAACCCCCTGTCCGACTTCCATCCAATGTCATTGGACCAATTGCGATTCGCAATATTGCAGTTATCTTTGTCAGCTAATTATTTCGTCAGTGCAAGCCGAAGTCTCGCGATAACGATAATTTCACAAACCACGCAAGCTCGGGCGTAGTGCGGAGTGCTGGTCCGACCATGGCGTTTTTGTAGTCACTTGCGATTACTGAATGCCAAAATCAAAGCAGAAAGAGAGCTTTGTGCCTTAATATGGGTTTGAAATGGTGGCAGGGTGAGAGCGTTTTGAGCCTGTGATGTTGGTTTGCGTGAACGAAGCAAGGTATGGCAAATTGCAAATTGATAGTGTCGGCCCCCGCGCTGATTACCGGCGGTCGGTCATCATGCACCATGGTTGCAACAATGGGAGGGGAGGGTTGGCCTGGGTTGGCATAGCGCCTTGATAAATTGTGATATTTATTAAATACAACCTTCGTTTCGCAGTGGATAGGATTGGTTGGCGAGGTGCCGAAAGCTTAAAAACTTCAATTGGCGCGCCAACGCAACCGTGAGGCCTCTGCTATGGGTACGGTACAAACGACGTCCATTTTACTTCCATCCTGAACGCGTTAAGCAATGACGAACGGAAAATGTGTGTCCACATAACCAAGATACCCGGAGAGTCTAGTTCCGGTGCTACACCTTGTTCAAAATATCAACCAAGATATCCTTGATACCCATGTCATCGTCGTATGCATATCCACCTCCATGTCCATTCAATTCGTCGCCGTCGCGGTCACCACCGTCCTCAGCCGCCACAGGAAATCCCTGTCCGAACGTAGCCCCAAACACCGCACTTGCGAGGACTTCCTCCTCAGGTCCCGATCGTAACCTCAAACGATGTGTCACGACCCGAGGCATGACACGCGCAACATCCGCCTCAGTCACATCCAACACCTCCACAAGCGCCATCATTTCCTCCCGCTCCTTCTTCGCCTTCGCAGCACCATCCTCATCAGACTCCGGAACCACATGAATGCCAAAATCCCTCGTTGTACTAACCCCCGAATGCACATTCGATACATTGCTCGGAAACACCGAGGACTCCTTCCTCAGCAGATGCGTTCTAGAGGACTCCTCCACTCCCAAATAATTGTTGCCGCGATACAGATGGGCATTATGTCGCCCTGGCGAGTTGGTCAAGTTGGACGGATCATAGTATTCCGAGACATCATCCCCCTCCCCGACGTGCTCATGCCCATGTTCGTCTTTGATGAGATGTCCAGGAGGCCGAACGAGCTCCATGCCCGTTAGGTCCGCGCCAATGACCCTCGCAGCACGCGCCAGACTTTCCGCATCTTTCCTTGCCGCAGCCGTAAGCAGCATCCCATCCAATCGCGGATGATGGCGAGCAGCAGCAAACAGATCAGACAGGTAAATCTCCAGCCTCGGTGCCAAATACGTCTTCTGGTAGTACCATTTCAGCGTCTGGACAAACCTTTGTGGAAGAATCGGGTTTTCAGGAAGGGGAGCGCTTGCCGGTGTGGCTGAGGACGACGAAGAGAGGTTGCGATGTCGGGTGAACGGCTGTGGGGAATGAGGCGGCAGTGTCACGGGTTTGGAAAAATAAGGAGGCGTAAAAGTCTGTGCTTGTGTTTGCGGTAATGGCGAGTTACCGGCAAACGCAGGAGAACCAGGGTTGGAGTGTGAGATGCTATAACCTCCATGATGCAACGTAGATGTGAGAGACCGTAACGAGTACTGAACAGATTTGGCCACCAAGATGTTATGGCTCATTGCAAACATGTCCAGCTAAAAAAGTTGTTACCATCATGAAACGGCATCCTGAATGAACGGACCTACCAAGCTTCGATGGATAGCTGGGCGTTCTTTGGTGTCGATACGGCATACGTAGATAGATATGAAGCCCGGTGGCAGGGTCCATACCCCAGGTCCATCATCCTCCTGACCAGACGCGCCATACGGGTAGGCGGTCCTGGCATCTCGGCGAGATCTCTCATCGAGGTTCAATTCCGCCGCAGTGATGTGCTTGTTTGATAATAGCCCGACCAAAGCACGTTGGAGTGGCTCGCCAGCCTTCTCCAGTCCAGATAAGACCAATGCATGAGGCAGCTCAAGTGACTTGGAGTTGTCATGCATCATGGAGGATGTCGAGTCATTTCCACGAAAGTGCGTGTCCCGTGTTGGCGCAGGATCTGTGTAAGAGTGTTGGAGCCGCGGAGACGTGGTATGTGGTGCTGTGCGTGGTCGATAAGCATCCGGTTCAGAGGTCCCCCCTGCCGGAAACTGAAACTTTGAATGGTTCGATTCTGGCGGATAACTGGGCGGAGGTGGTGGAACAAAAACAGGGAGGGTGCGTGGTTGTGTTGAATGAGAGGTGGAATGAACCTGTGACAAGTCGTTTGGATATGATATGGAACGCGCGTGTTCAGATGTTAAACGGCCTCGACTGGTTGATCTGCTGAGTTTAGTGGGGTGAAGTCCTCCTGTAACGCGTAATGACGTTTTGTGGACATCTTCTTCCGAGCCATATGGGTGGCCTGAAGATAAGAATATCGACCGGAGGAAGGCGGCTGGCGAGATGTTGCTGGAGTAAGACCGTAGCCTCACCTTCTGGGTTGGGTAATTGAAGATGTAGGACAGTGTCTGTGTGGAATAGGCAGTACGTCAGCTAATGTTTGATCTGACACTGATGCGGCGAGGAAGGAGATGGGTGTATCAGAACAGAACCCGTGTCGATGGTGGATGCAGGATTCGGAATAGGAATAGGATTGAGCCATTCAAAGGATTAGAAGATCGCGCCCAAAAGACGCTAGCTCCTGAGTTCTGGCGATTGTCCAATTGGGATATTCAGTCAACAACAAGTCCCTTGTTTCAACAAGCCAATAAAGTGAACCAGCGCGAAGGCGATGCGAGGACGACCGAAAGGGCAGACCCACATGACGATATGTGGCGGTTGCTTGCGATAAGATATGTCAAAGAACGACTGAAAGATATAGATAAAAGTGGTAATTGACTCGCATTTAACTCACCCAGACAACAAGTTTGACAACAGCACCAATGTCTTCTTCCGGCGTCCGTAAGATGAGGTTTTTATCACCAGCGACGATACATAGAAGGATTGACTTGATTATCACTGCATCCAGCGGCAGCGACGGAGAATTCGAAAGACTTCGAATGTAATTCAAAAATGCAGGGAAGAATGCCGGGCTTCCAACTAAATGAAGAGGATCTGGATCCTTGAAAGACATATGAGGACAAGATGTGCTGATATTTGGCAGTATATGGGCAGTTTAAGTACAGCTGTCAACATCTATCAGTTGTATTCGAAGCCCACTACGTAAAACAACATACCTCTCTACATTCAGAACTTTGGATTGTCAAGAGAACGAGGAGGACATGGTGTTTCTGTGACAAGGCATGTTCCAACTCCGACTACCGGAGAGATCAATTTGGAAACTCCTCCCGTTCAATCACCGAGACACCGGAACGCCGCCGATGTACACTACGCTCCTGGCTACTGATGTCATAAAAGTCACTGAAATTGCCTTTAAATTACTTCGGAAATAAATTTACGAGTGTAGCTGAGGTCTTCAGAAGAGTCTACAGTAATTAAAAGAGTCAGGACTTTGGCGCCTATAATTCCGGTTGCCGTTCGATGGAATCACCGCTTGGCACCGGTGTACCGGCATCCGCTGGCTTTGGGTGACAAGCATCAGTCATAGCGTGTTGCTTTTCTCACTCGCCAACACCATCATTCACTGGCTCTATGTCCAGGTTTCTCCCAAATCGTGGAACTCTAGGCTATGTACGTCTACGTCAGACTGCACTATTCATTGATATATGACAGGAACTTATAATGGTAAAGGTTGAATCTATCCGACCCAAAGCTGTTTTCCAGGCAGAATCAAACGTTAAATAATCAGCGAAGTATCAGCCCTTGTGTGGTTGGTTGCCACCGCTGCAGCATGGCAAGGAACAGCTGACCCAAAGGAGAATATCTGCACCATTTAGATTTTGGCAGTAATATCCCATAACCAGTTCTCGGTCGGTATGACGATCCGTATGGCAGGCCAATTTCTTGGTTTCACGCGGACCCTCTCGGGGACTTGGGGTTTCGACATATGTAAGACCCGCGAAGTCGGTCTCCGAGAACCTTTTCTTCGCCCAAACTCAGTTCGCGGGTTCGAGCTGTTTATCTGCGCACTGGCGCTTCCCAAGCCACTCTAACTACTCGTGGTCACTGGGATCGACACAGATCTCGGATTATTCTTAGAATCCTTATATACGGCGGCGCCACCAAGCTAACACGCTTCCTTCCCCTTTCTCTGGCCCTCGTCTGCTCACCGCCCTCCAGTCGTCTTTGGGCTCTTCAAGCTTCCCATATGAGTCCAGACGACATCCATGGCCAACATCGTTCAATTCGATATCGATGATACTTCACCTTCAATCACCTACAGTCCTTTTGGCGACACCTTTTCAACACCAGATCTTTCTACGAGCTGGAACCCATATTTTACAAACTCGCGCTTCGCCGCGTCGCAGGGCGTCACAGGCAATGGTACAAGTTTTCATATCACATCGCTGGATGGTGCGCAGGTTTCAATAACGTGGAGAGGTGCGCAACATCACTATCTTTCTTATTCCTTGCCGGAGAATTTACGGGGTCTACCGGATTTATAGGCACCAACGTTCAACTACAGGGCAATGTGACAAGGGCCTCCTATAGCGTCGTGCTCGACGGAGAAGAAGTATCCGACCCCAATGGCGATATCGGCCAGAACATCCTCGCAACTATTCAAAATCTTGAAAACACCCTTCACACCATCACCCTAACCGCACGTATTCCTCAGGAGGTACCACTTGGAATGCTTGCTTTCGACCAAGCTATAGTAGCTGCCAGGCCCCCTAACGTTAATGAAACAACGTGTGTCCACGCTTTCTGATGAGATGTCTTGCAATGTTTGATTAACAACTTATGAACAGGCCGAATAATGTCTATACGATAAGCTCACTTAATAGTGAGGCTGTCTCCTTTAATGGGAGATGGTCTTTCAGATCTGAACAGGGTGCGCGCTTTCATCGATCCGACACCGTCGGTGACCGAGCAGTGGCACGGTTTCGAGGTACGCTAGCAATCCTTTTGATGCGACCTGCACATCCCTCAAGACTAATCCTAACAGGGACATCGTTGCTCATTCGAGGAACGACATCACCCCAGTCCGGAAGCTACTCTGTTACCCTCGACAACCAGACAGTCATTCTATCTGCCAAATCATCGTTTTTATCGCACAATAGCCTGCTGTACTACTTTACCGCTCTTGATTCAGATGTAACCCACACAGTGGTCATCAGAAACGAAGGAGGTGGAACACTTGGTCTTCTTGATGTCCAAGAGGGTGGATTCCGAGCCTATGCTCTTGGGTCACCAGAGTCAGCGCTTTTTGAATTTCATACATCCCTGCGTTGACCCTGATGCCTTTTCCAGACCTGATACATCTCCATCTCCGCCACCTGCATCAGCCATCGTTGGTGGGACCGCAATCAACGGAGGAACAATAGCAGCATTCGTTCTAGGCGGCATTCTCGCATGCATCCTCCTTTCCGGCACCCTATATTATTTCTGCATCTATCGATCTCGGCAGAACTTTAAGCGCGATAGGGAGCTATGGAGAAGACAGACCCAAGCATCTTTCCAACCCTCACCTCATGACAAGGTTGCAGAAACCGACGACAGCATTATCGATATCACCAGACAGGACGTCGATACTACACACGAACGCAACCTGGCGGCAGCTCTCGGTTTGACCGATTCACCACCACTTGCGGAACGTGCACGTCGAGAAAGCGGAAAGAGTAGCTTTGCGAGATGGAAACGAGAGGTGGAGACGGCTGTTGCGCGTGACAGCTTAGGTATCCAATTCCGGCACTCATTCATCGACAACAAGAACGGCCATGGCAAGATCTACACATACGAGGGCACCATGGAGTCCGATAGTGATCCGCTCACCAGCAGCTCCCGAACACACTCATCACCCAACTTTCGCGCGTCGCTTATGGTTCGCAAGCATGAGCGGGCAAGCAAAGGCGGAAAGAAGGCTAAAGGGAATGACACCAGGGGTAATGGAGATAAAGATGGACGCGTTAGTGACTATCGCTCCTGGTCGCCTAGTTATCAGATTAATTTGCCGTTCCAGCCCCCTTCCCAGGAGGATGTGGCCCCCGCACGCGCTGTGGCTGTATCCACCCTTGGATCGCTGTCTTACCTTACCGCAGCCGCTACCAGTGGTCATGATCGTCACCATGAAGCTGAAGCTTCCTATCCTGGAGCACCCCCCTCATACACTGCATCCGTCCTGTCGGGTGGTGGTCACTCATCTGAACCGCTCTCTGTACCTCGATCAGTCGGCCAGAGCTCATCATATCCAACAAGCGGACTGGCCAAACCTTCCCCAAAAGGGAAGGAAAGGAGTCAATACGCCCAGAATGACAGCTCCGGTCGCGAACAACCAGCATCACCCTTCACGGAGCAAGGCTCGTTGACGTCCTCACTTACGCCCCCGCTAGCCATCCGGGATCTCTCGAAGGAGGACAGAGGGAGCGTGTATGATCAGAGCATCGACGAGGAGCCGAAGGTGTTGAGTGGGTCTGCCGTGAGGCAGGTGCTGCGGAGCCTAAGCCCACGTACCAGCAAGGCCAACTTCCCACATAGGCGGTCACATAACAGCATGCAGCAAAGACGAGAATTGTCAACGAATGTGGAGATGGGGCCTATTCAGTCGAGCAGCAGCGAGTCGCCAACATCCCCTGTTCCCTTAGCATCGGCGAGCCGGCCTCCATCTAATGTTCCATCACAGCCACTCCCTCCAGTCCGAGAATCCATATCACGACCTTTACCACCGATACCTCAACGTCCTGAATCACAAGCACCAATCCCATTCCCTTCTGCAGAGACGCCTTCTCCGACAAGCCCTCAACAGCAGTCAGCTGTAACTCCCGTACAGTTTAACCTTACACCTCCCGCCGCAGCTGGCACACAACTGTCGCCAGTGAGAACCGCTTCTGAAGACAGTCACTTCCCTTCTTCCGGGTTTACCTCCACCCGGTTCTCTTACACCTCTGGTAGCAGACCTGGTGGTTCGTCCGTAGTTCCCAGTGGCATCAGCCCCATAACGACGTCTTCCCAATCCCACATACCTCAAGTCAAGCGACGCTCGACACGCTTCTCACTCACCCAACCGCCTCAACAACCGAGCATCGCAGAAGTACTGCCAATGTCCAGTCGTCCATTCAGGCTCACATTCGGTGGGAGCGGTTCTTCGCGCTTACAGGCAGGCGCTGGAACTAGCAACGACAACATGCGGGATTCCTTCCTCGATTTCTCAGTTTCGTCAGACGTCTCAACCATATCGAAGGATGGATACACGGACACCAGCTCCGCGCGGGACGTAAGGCGATACAGCACCCCTCCGCAAATGGAACTTCCTTTACCTGAAGAGCGGTCGAGATGGAGCAGCTCGAACAGTGCAGGTATCTCAGTTCGGACCCAGGGACTCGCCAAGCAGGAAAGCGATGGCGAGGAGGGCGGGAATGCTGGAGACTCTGCCGGAGACTCAAAGAGCTCCAGCAATGGCCGATCAACGCGTTCGAATCCAGTCCCAACCCAAATCACAATCCCCTCAAACGAACGGTTCCTCGCACCACATCGACAGCATGCGCGCCTGAGTACATCAGAATCTTCATCACGAAGCGACCCTGTTCACGTTCACCCACCAATGGAGAACCTAGAATCGCCTGTAGAGAGCATCCCGCTCTCTGGATCAGATGTCAACTTCCATTACAGTGATCCGGATGAACCATTAACAGCAGCTTCCAGGTTGGCTTCCGGCAATGGTCGGTCGCACATGTACGCCTATCGCGATTCAATGCCACCCATCAGCCCTTTCCAAGCACAACCTCCATCACCTTCCGACAACCACGCGTCTCCGGAAACCGACGACGCAGGGCCGCTTCCAGCTGGCCTATCCTCACCCAACTTTCTCGTCCAGCGCGTACTTGGCTTGAATTCGCCTGTATCATCAGTTACGGCTCGGCCGCCACAGCACTCGCACTCACGCTCTGGATCAACGTCGCTGTTTCTAAGAGCTTCCAGTGCCTCTCCTGCTCGGTTCGAGCACCCTTCGAACGTACAGAAACATCCCTCAGATTCTGATGTTTCCCGGACTACGAACCCCTAGCCTCCCTCAACCCCTTTTTACCTTTCGAATTCTTGCAAATCGACCTTCTTGACTAATTATAGGACACTTCCAAGCTCATTTTACATGCATCGGGATTCTCATACCCCCATTCATTTGTTGGTTGGATATGATCAAGCACCTCACTGTCGTTTTCTGATACAAGCAACACTTCTGCACGTACTTACATATCATTGTTCTCGTATACCCACCCTTGTACACTAGGTCGCCCACGCACTCACAACAAGCCATAGGAGAATAGAACAAAGAAACAACGAAAGCAAAGCCATGATAACATTAACATTCGATATATTAGCCCCAAGTAGTCTAATTGAGTTTCCAGCTCAAGAAGGAGCCGTGGAATCCTTTCTCAGCCCAAAGCTTACGAAACGGCGGAAATCAGAAAAGACCTTGGTGTCCCCAGGGCGGCTGGAATCTGTAACACTCGACCCTGTTGACGGCCCACTAGGCCCAGGGCCACCTCCGAGACTAGCGAAAATGCCCTCCCCGCCCGATGCGAGTCGGCTCCCTCCTGGACTGAGCAGGCTCCCACCAATTTGAGCAGTCGTCGGAGGATCCATATCAAGCGAAGATAAGAAAGAGGTGCTTTCTAAGTCCGTCTTCGTGCTCGTTATGACTTCGAAAGAATCAAACAGGCTCTTCTGTGCTGTTTTGGATGTGCCTTTGAGGTCCAGAATCTATGCGTTGGGGTTAGTAAGGTTCTATTCCGTTGTCATGAAGGATGACATCAGTGGTCCAACGCACCTTTTGGAAATTGGTGAACGAGGCATCGCCGATCAGAAGGGTATAGTTGAGGACAAAGCCTTCCGGAGGGTCCTATGCATGAGCATGAATACCTTTACCCGGGGAGAAATCTACGAGATCTTACCACAGGGGTTACGATAACTTTGAGCAACGCTTCGAGGCGGGATGTCGTTTTCGTCAGGGCCCGGGAATACCTGTCAAACTGAATGTGAGAAAAGAAGATTAATGTAGGCGCGGTGAAAACTGACGTGTTAGTGAGGAGCGCCTCTCCGGGCATCTTCGTGAGATACGCTTTGAGCGTCTGTAGATCTATTAACAGCTGCGACTCAGGGTGAGATACCTGCCACCAGAATTCGGAAAAGAAGCGGAGTAAACCCACCTGCTCCGCCCCGATCTCTTTCAAAGGTCTGCTTCGAACAAGAGCATTGGTGAATTTGACCAAGATAAGACTGTTAACAAGGGGTATTGAGTCACGCTGAGAACTGGAAGAACGATACGAAACAGTCGTACCTGCATGCTTTGTCGAAGAAGTTGCGCAGATACTTTTTCTGCTCGACCAAGGGTTTGATGAGCTCCACGATCTGTTCTGCGGCCTTGACGAATTCGTCCGTATACGGAGATTGGCCGCTGACTTGGCTAACTGTCGACCACGACGTCCGGCCCAGGGTGATGAAAGATGGGTCGCACACAAGCTCGAACTCCCGGAGCTGTACACCGATTGCGGTGGAGATTGTGCTGGGAGAAGGATTCGGCAATTGAGTTCTGTGGCGTTGGACCAGAAATTTTTGAAGCGTTGACTGACCTGACGAAAAGATCTTGTTCTGTCTGGAACTTGATTTTCTCTTTGAACTCGGGATCGATCTTCTCCTTGATTTTTTCCTCGAGCTGGACGAGGGTGAGCGATGTCATGACGCGATGTGAAATTTGTTGAATTTACCTCGATAGCTGTTGTCTGACAGTAATCTGCGGTATTTATAATGAGGCAAGTCTGCTTCAAAAAATCTGTGTCCACTCGTGTTTCCAGCGACTTTCGAGATGGATGCAGTGGTCTGAAATGCGTTAAAATGCGGTATTCTCTCCAATCATGGATACTCCCTTACCTCTTTGAACTGATCGCCAAAACTTCCTCTGAAACAGCTTGTGAGTATAGGGACAATTAAAAAGATGACACGGGTACCAGCATAGATCCTCAGCCACTTCTTGTGCACCTCCGCCAGGTCATACAAAGGTTGTGCCGTTGACAAGTTTGCACACTGCTCCAAACTCTGACCGTAGAAGTAGAACAGTTCTGTGGACGAAGGCAGTACAACCATACTCTCGGACTCCTTGTCTTCCTCCTCGGTATTCTCCGATGACGTGCGACTGATTGGCTTGGCAATTTTGCTCTTACGATGTGGTGCTAGCATATCGGACAATGCCCTAGGTACTTTAGTTAGCCGAATACCCAAAAGTGGACAGGAACCTCTTACTTGTCCTGCGCATCAACAAAGATGTTCATATGCGATTCGAAGGCCGACGTGATTGTCTTGCCAGGCTGAGAGTGTGTCATATCCGTCGCCTTCAACATCTCTTGGAACTAAGATCCATTCCTCAGTTCCGGACGCGATAGGATAGTAGCATGTCTGCACATACTGATGTTGCCCATCGCTTGGCCATTGAAGCCTCAAATTCCTGGGTGATTTGAATGCTTTCGAGAAGAGCTTTGACAGTCAAAGAAGGGCCGAACTTGGTCAAAAGAGTCGTGACGTGATCCCTTGAAAGGTATAAGCGACTTTTATATAAATGGACAGAGGGAACACTTACCTAGTGATCTCGGCAAATTTGGACAGTAGATGCCAGCTGACTTTCCAATCAGTGGGGAAGACCCTACCCTGCTCGATCTCAAAGGTCTGGACAAGTCGTCTGAACCATGCATATCGTCGCGAGAGGTTGTCTAACTGGCCAGCTTCATCATTCGTTCGGAAGATGCGGCGGTATTCCTTGAGTTCAAAAGCAACAAAACGATCGATGATGTGCGAACGGACATCCGGGCCCAGTACGTCCACTGCAGTGCATGCTTCGGAGATGAGCGAGGGCTTGATTGGTTTTGCTGTATCTTGGATGAAACTGTGTCGAGTTTTAGAACCAAGTATATGGTTTGCACCCCATCTGTACCCACAATGAATCAAAGTCTTTCTCTAGTTGACTGCGCAATTGTCCTTGAATGTCGTTGATCCGTTTCCATAGGCGGGCGATGCGGGGAACTGAGGTGTACGTCTTGAACGAAGCCGACAGCTGCTTCACAGCCTAGAACAATCTTAGAAATTAGATACCGATATGGGACAGTAGATACACACCGATAGGGTTTGCGAAACTTCCGAATACCTTCTCTCCTTGATAAAGTCTTCCAGCTGCGTCAATGCATTCACTATGTGACGTTGAGCATCCATGAGTTGCGACACCAATAACGTGCGCACCTAGCATTTGCAACCTCTTCAACATCGTCATACTGAGAATGAGATTCTTCTTCGCAAGATCCAAAACTTGGATATCCTTCGTTATGTTCCTCACCACGGCTTCCGATTCCGTCGCCTTCTCCCTGATACGTGACATTTGCCCTAGCAGATCCTTGAATTAGACTGTTACTTTCAGGAGCAGCAAGCGGTATTGAGTTACACTTACGGATATCATTTCCTGAATGATAGTCATTCTTTCTGGATCCTGGTTTCTGCGCAGTTCGGCTTGCAAGTCTGCTACCTCCTCCTTCAACTTGGCTTGTGTCTCCATGAGTTGGGCGTTGACCTCCTCAAGCTTTCCCAAAGACGATTCTATCGTATGTCAGCGATACTATTGAAATTTTATGTCACCACCCTTACCATCTGGAAAGAATTCATTGAGTATGTTTACAGCGTTGAAATGTTCCGAGAGGCCATCGAATGGATCGAGACCATCCGTTGGCTGGATTTCCAGGATGCGTTGGATGGCGAGAACGACTTCTTGCTCCTCAGGGGGCATTGTACTCTCTGTTCAGACTGATTACTCCTCAGGAATAGGGGTACGAAGTTGCAACTATGGGTTGGTCAAAGGTGACGATGTGGCTGTCGAATCAAGCCAGCTCTTGCCGTTGGTTTATCAATTATTTAATCAACGTGTATGTATATTAATCAATTAATTATCTAGGACATAGTTAAACACACCACCTTTTCCCTTGACCACAACGTTGGATTCGTCCGCCTCACTACACATTTTTCACTGGAATCACCGTCGCCGTATCCCTCTTATCCACGTAGCTTAGTTTGCTATGAAACAGGAATTGCCTCAACAAGCCCCACAGGTTCCGTGCTTCAGACATGCCAGCAGCTGAATATGGGTTAGATTTGGCATTTGTAAAGCCAGCACGAACTCGTCCCGCAAGTATTCGGAATTGGGTTGGAAACCTCTCCACGGTGCAAAGCTGTTAACCATCACTGTCTTCTGAAACAGGCGCCAATGGGTTGCGATAAGTATGTCACAAACATCCGAATTCAGTTTCCTGCGGGCTTTTAATAACTCTTACCCCTAGGCTTTCCTCGCAACCTCACCCCTTCCCCCTCCCTTTGTTGCGCTGGTGGGTGTCAAACATGAAAAGGGTACTCTAGATCAACTTATTAACTTACTTTACGAACCTGACAAATGAGTCCAATCAGGTCAAGCGGGCATGGAATGCTTGGAAAAGTGGCCAAGAGACTCAGCAGCTCGACACAATTAGTGAGCAGATTTATCTTGACAGAGTTTCTAGTCGTTAACCGTTCACAGCAATCGAAGTATTGCCCGGTGCAAGGAACCTCAAGTGGAATGATGTACAAATTCATGTGGTAGCTGGGGATAGCACGAATGTAACGAATGTTCACCAGCAATGCTGTGTGTGCTGCTTCTTACGTCTTTGTGGAGAGACTTTGACTAACTCACTCGTATGTCAGGCGCAGATGTCGAGAAATACGAAGCTTTGCGGCGTTTGCCCGACCCGAATGGGTTCTCTTGGGATCGCTATAAAACGTGTATACCAGAGACCCGCACTTTACAGCTCAAGGAAATGTACACCTGGATTCACGGCCGCAGAGAAGGAAGAACCGGGGCCGAAATTTTCCTTGTCGCGGCTCCAGCTGGAAGTGGGAAAACCGCACTTGCCCATACGATATCCCAACAGGTCCACAAAGACGGCCATCTCCTCGCGAGCTTCTTCTTTGACCAAATGAAGGAGCAATCCACCGTCTCCAATCTACTCGCAAGTATCATTCGTGGCCTCTGCGACGTGAATGGCCGGGTTCGCCATCGTGTATGCCAACTTCTTGTGAAAGACACATCCCTGGCATCTGCGGTCCCAGTACGACAGTTTGACGAGCTGATTCTTCCTGTCTGTTCCCTCCTCCCATCAGACCGCTACTACGTACTAATCATCGACGGGCTCGACGAGGACCACAGCGCGGTGTTGCTACCCCTATTGCAGGATGAAATACCACGCCTACCCCCAACATTTCGAATCATTGTCACTACTCGTCCGGAGCAACAGATCATGGTCTCCTTGGCGAATATGCGTCACATTCAATGTTCAGAACAGTCTTTAACGGGGGAACCCACACAAGAAGATCTCGCACGTTACATTCAAGCCCACCTCCGCAAGAGCGAGCGCTACAACGAAATATCATCGAAGCTCATAGCTGATTTTGTCGTCAAGTCCGACGGTTTATTCCTTTGGGCCGCGACTGTTCTCAATCACCTCGAATTCTCATTTTGCCCAGTTTCCGAACTCCGCAGCATTGTTTACAACCGCCAGCCGGAGAACTGCGACGGAGATGACATCGCAACACGCAGACTCGACGCACTCTATCAAAGGATACTCTCGAAACTCTACTGGAACGATGCCATGTTTGTGGTCAAGTACAGAAGCGTCGTCGGTGCTCTAGTTTCCCTCAGGGAACCGCTCTCCCCCACCGGTCTCGCCAAACTATATCAGGGCGAAGTCACAGAAGACGACGTCATCAAAGTCTGCATGCTCCTCCGACCGCTTCTCCGCGACTTCAGCCCCAAAAATCCACGCCAGCCAATACGCCTACTCCACTTGTCTGTGCAGCAATACCTGACTCGACGGGCGCCACCTCCGTATCGGCTGTACCGCAACGAGCATAACCGCAATCTGCTGAGATGCACCCTGCTCGCCATCGAAAGCGAGTTGGAGTCCACAGACGCGGTTGGGTACACAGCTGGTAGTTGGGACTTGTTCCATATCCCAAAGATACCGGTAGTAACAAAGGGGTCCATTTTGGAACACCTCTAATACTCCTGTCGGTTTATGAGCGATCACCTCTTTGCAATTGAGCCTGATTTCGCGGAGGAAATCAAAGGGCTTGTTGTCGAAGTCATCCTTTCCCAGCCTCTTCGGATATTAGAGGCAACTGCCTCGACGGGTTCAATTCTCTGTATGACCTCACTCAGGCACTGGGCATCGGTCAGTCGTTTTCCTCGAAACAGTCTCCGTTAAATACTCAATATGTCATAGAAAGTGACTGACCTCGACGCAGTACTTCAAGAGACAGCGAAAGAGACGGCCAGGGCACTGTGTACGGTCGCATTGTGCTTAGAAGAAGAGGCTCGAAATGCAGAATGTCTGGTGGCTTCCCAGTCGGCGGTGGCTTTATACAGCCAGATACTTGAAGATGCCGCCCATGCGTCCAGTGAAGATAAGTCGAATGGGAAATTAGAGGGGGATATGTGCCTTGCTTTGCGGGTACTTTCATTATGCCAGTCTTCGCTAAGGCGGTATGGCGAAAGTCTCGAGAGCATTCAAGAAGCGGTCGATATTGGACGAAAGTTGGTTTCAAGAAATGCAACCGAATTCGATCCCATCCTCGCACGTCTTCTTCGACGATATGGTGCGGCTCTGACCGCCCTTTGCCAAAACGATGAAGCACTCCGCGTAGTTGAAGAAGGCGTTCAAATCTACCGCCGACTCCTTGTGAAAGACGCTCGCAAATTCGAACCGGAGCTAGCTTCCTCCCTGTTTTGTATGGCACACGACCTTCGCAGGTGTATGTATCGCCAGCAGGCCATCATGGTTGCCTCGGAGGGAGTAAGCATTCGCCGCCGGCTAGCAGAGAGGGACCCAGCCGCATTCGAACCATCCTTAGCTTCGTCTTTTCGCGATTATGCGACACTCCTGGCAGAGAAGGGTCAATTTACGGACGCCATTTGGTATGGACAAAAATCTGTCGACATATACCGTCAGCTAGCGATATCTGATTCATCCAGGTTCGATCATAAATTGGCTCAGGCGTTGCATAATTTGGGTTCCATGTTGGGTGAATGCGGGAGAGATGGAGATGCTGTTCGGCCGGTGAAGGAGGCGATTGCACTTCGTCGATTTACGTCTGCCGAGGACTCTGATCCTGAACTCCAGGCAGACTTGGCGGCATCGCTTCTCCTTTATGCATCAGTACTGGTGAAGCTGGGGAAGGATGAAGCGCTCGGGGTTGCGCATGAATCTGTAGAGATTTTGAAGCGGATGGTTATTACTGATCCTGCACGGTTTGAAGGGGAACTTGAATTGTCCCTGGAACAAGTTGAACGTTTGTGTTTGGTTTCACGTACGCACGACGATTAAAGTAACTGGAGATTTATATGCACAAGTTCTGCACACTACTTACGGGACTCACGACGCGGCTCCGTCCAACATTTCAACTCGCGTTGGAACACTTTTGAACTCTTCAATTGATGTGAGTTTTTCAACTCGCTTGTGTCTCTTTCCATCTCAAATCCGAGCAAGTATATCCTCTGCAAGCAATACCTTCCACATCAAATGAATGTTTGCATCTGTGAGTCTCTCGAATTGGGATTGCAACCGTGAACATTCCGAAAACATGATGATGATGATGTATCCGCTAAATCCGTATCGTGTGAGTTTCGGGCGTTGTGCTCGACCACAGTTCGAGTCGCCTCGCGCTTTCCTTATTACCTCTCTTACTGTTTCCACTTTCTGCGTCTTCCAGCTCAGGCGATGGTTCCGACTCCTCTTTGAAAAAAGAGATGGCGAAAGTATGCTTGTTTGCGCTCATGTTCACTTGTCGTTGGGTATCATGACTGACGCATGCTCCTATTAACAGCATCTGGGGAAAACGAAGAAATCGTGGAAGTTTGGCCGAGATCAAAGAGAGCATGGAGAGGACGTAGTGTCGTCTGGCTCCGAGGTTAGCATCGATAAGGGTGAAGGACGGTTGGACAAGGTATATCCATGCGTTTACTCTAGGAGTATGTCTAACAACCCATTTTTGCTTTAACCTTAAACTACCGATGGCCGCTCAAAAGCTAATCAGCAAAGTTGGAAGATGGGGATTTGGAAGTAGTAGTCGAAGGTCTGGGAAGGGTGAGTCCTCGAAGACAGCTGGTGAGATCCCTTTCCAATCGATGGGAATGGTATCCTTATCGTTTTCTAGAGGACGCAAAGCCCTTGAAGGGCGGGACGCAGGCTAGCGCTTCCGATCATGGCAATGTTGAGAGTCGGGCTATAAATACGCCTGGTGCAGCAGGTGAGGATTTCAACCTTGGTTTGACCACATGGATCTCATAGGCCTTTCACACAGCGCTTCCCGTGTCTTCTACTTCTCCTGATGTCACATCACAACCCCAGGTCGCGGAGGCAAACTTTGGTACTTAAGGAACCTATTGCTGTTCAAGTGGCACAGCATTGCTGATAGGGGTATTTAACAGCAACAAACGGCTCCATCCTTCCTGGAGCGTCGAACATAACCATGAATAACGCTCAGTTCCAGGCAGCAGAGAAGATAAGCAATACGTACAACAATTTTCGTAAGTTGCATCATCGCAGCTTGGTGGGTCTCAGAGGCATGAGATGTTAACCATTAATGGCTGGGACTACCTAGATGGAGGGTCAGAGATCGACGAAGCTCTGAGAGGGTTGAGGAAACCAAAGGGATGTGCCTGGGATCCTGACCGCACATGCCTTCCAGGTACTCGGGTGCTGCACATCGAGGAGATCACATCTTGGGCTGCAAAGCTCGAAGGAGGTGACCCTGATCCAGGCGCTCATATCCTCATAGTGCCCGGCCCAGCAGGGAGCGGCAAGTCCGCCTTGGCGCACACGATTTGTCGGGAGACGGAGCGCAAAGGGATCCTTGTATGCTCGATTTTCTTCGATCAAAGGGGCGAACCTCTCACAGCGGACAATTTCATGGCGGCCTTCATTCAAGGTCTTTGCGGGGTTGGAATTGAAGTCAAGAAGGCAATCGCACAGCTGGTAATTGAGAACCCTACGCTAGCCTCCGCCTCGGCCACTCGGCAATTCGAGGACATCATAATGCGCGTTCTCTCCCTCTTACCAGCAGAGCGTACGTTTGTTGTAGGCATTGACGCCCTCGACGAGCAGCTGGATGGCTCCATCTTGCCGTTCCTGCGAGACCATGTCCCCCGCCTCCCCTCCTCCTTCAGATTTGTTCTCACGACTCGCCCTGATCCACGAGTGATGAGAGATCTCGAGAATCAACGACACATCATCACCTTTCCTCGCTCCCTCATTGGAGACTCCACAGAAGAAGACATCAAGGCCTTCGCCACAAGCTGGCTATCCACCAAATCATACTACGATACCATCTCCCCCGAGCTTTTGGCGAGTTTCATTGTGAAAAGCGAGGGTCTATTCCTTTGGGCCCAGACGGTTCTTAACCATATCGATGGCTCTTACGAGCCCGCTGCCGAGCTAGCCGACATCGTCAAAGGGGCAAGTTCGCATTGGACTGAAGCCAAGACTGCCGCAGGCAAGCTGGAAGCGCTTTACGAGCGCATTTTGTCAAAGTTGGAGTGGACGGACTGGCGGTTCGTCGAAAAGTACACGATGGTGATGGGGGCGCTGGTGACGCTGCAGGAACCGCTATCCGCCGCAGGAATTGCCGCCTTGTATGAGCCAAAGGGGATTGCGGTGGTACACATTCATAAGATTTGTACCCTAGTCCGGCCGCTGCTTCAAAACTATCACAAGGACGACTCGAAGCAGCCGATCCGTCTCCTACACTTGTCAGTGCAAGAGTGGTTGGCCACACGCGCCTCTGCTCCGTATCGGCTGAACTGTCAAGACCACCATTCGATACTTGCAAAGCTATCACTGGCCGCAATCAAAAAGGACCTCAGACCGTTCAACGTACCATTCCTAGGCTATACGGGTGGAGACTGGGTGTGGAATGTGGCGAAGGACGCGCCCAAGATCCCTGTGCTATTGAAGGATGCGGTACATGAGAAGCTGTGGTACTCACTTCGATTCTGTGACAGTCACGTACTTGCACTTTCACGGGAAGAAATCGACGCAGAGCATGCGGCGCTGCTTCGCGACACCGTTGTTGAGAATCCCGCGCCAATACTAGAAGCGATCATCTCGACGGGGTCCTTGACCGAGTTGGTTTCGCTGGGAAACATAGCATTGGTACGTGTATCTCAGGCCAGCTGTGCTAGTTCGCTCCTTGACAAGCCTCCCTTTTCTCTGTGTACAGGAGCACTGTTGCCCTGATGACCAATTAGGGGCAAAGGCACGCTTGACGGCGCAGGTCTACTGTTCGGTAGGCCGATGCCTCTACGCCGACCAACGCAAGCTCGAAAGCTTTCCCCTGTTCGAGGAGGCAGTCAAGACATATCGCCAAGATGTTCTAGATGATGACGCCGCCGTGGGACTGGAACTCGCAGTTTGCCTGAACCACCTTGCAAGCCAATTCAAAGAATGGGATCGATCGGGCGAAGCACTATCCAATATCGAGGAGGCTCTATGCATCTCGCGCCAACTCGTCTTGACAGACCTCGACAACAACAATTGCCAGCACCTATTAGCTAACTCATTAGCCGTGAAGGCGCTTATCCTGCGGAGATTGGGGAGGGATGAAGAGAGCTACCAGATGGGAGTGGAAGTTATGGAGTTGGATCGGCAATTATCGACCACCCGCCCGGGCAAATACCAATTCCAGCTGGCGTTGGCTTTGCTCACTTTAGCTTCAACCTTGAAGTTCCGGAATCGGCTAGAGGACGCGATTAAATTCAGCCACGAGGCCATCACGACGTTTCGACGACTGGCGGTGTTATATCCAAGTCCGGAGACGCAGCATCACCTTCCTGACTCGCTCGCCAAGCACGCAGAGTACTTGAGAGAGGCGGGGAGGACGGGGGAGGGTGCTGAGATGAAGGAGGAGGTGGTGGAGATTAGGAGAGGGTTGGTGAACAAGTATCGGGGGAGTTCGAAATGGTTCTTGGCCAAGGCTTTGGAGGACTTGGTCAAGTACTTGGACCAATGTGGCCGGCTTGCCGATGCGATGCCGTTTTCGCAGGAAGAGGTTGACATTCGTAGAGAATTGGTCAAGGACTCGGAGGAGGGCTCGGACGGCTACTGTCATGGCCAGCAGAACCTTGCGGACTCGTTGCGGCGGCATGCGACTTACCTTTGCAAAATGGGTATGCCGGCAGAGGCACATGAGATGGAGCATGAAGTTGTGAAAATCCGACATCGACTGTGGCTCGACTACCAGAGTTCGCAAGAGTTCAACGAGGCGCTGTTGGTTGCGTTGGCTGATTGGACGACCAGTCTTGCTGCGCGTGGTAGTGCCGTGGAGTCTATGCCGCTCTACCGGGAGCTGGTTGAGTATCATCGGAGGTTGACGGTGCAGGATCCCAAAGTCCATCGACCGCTTCTTGCGTTTTCGCTCCAGTGTTATGCTTGGAATCTCTCCAAGATACCAGGGCGAGAGCAAGAGTCGGTGAAGATGGTTGGGGAAGCTGTTGAGACCTATCGACGGCTAGCCGTCCCAGATCCTACCACCTCGAACCAAGACTACGAACTGGCGAACTCGATCGAAAATTCCTTCAGCGGGCACGCAGCTCGGCTTCAGCAGATGGGTATATCCGCCGAAGCGCCCGAGACGATCCAGCACGAGGTTGTAGAGATTCGGCGGAGGATATGGAGGACCGATCCGAGTTCGCAACAGTTTAATGCGAACTTGTGGTGGTCGTTGAGCAATTGGACCACCAGTCTTGTTGCTTGTGGCCGGCCGTCGGATTCGATCCCGATTTATCAGGAGTTGGTTCAGGTTCATCGGAAATGCGCGGGCCAAGATCCGAGGGTGTACGAACCGCTGCTTGCTTCATCGCTCAATGAGTATGCGTGGAATCTGGCTAAGCTGCCGGGGTATGAGCAGGAGTCGGTTACGATTGGGCAGGAGGCTGTTGAAGCTCGTCGGCGGGTCGTTGCTTCTGATCCTACGGCCACTGCACTCGAAGTAGACCTGGCGAATACGCTCGACACGTTGGCTTATTCTCTTAACTTGTGCAAGAAGTACGCGGAGTCGCTCCAGATCGTGCTCGAGGGGCTGGAGATTTGCAATAGGGTGAACACCAATGTGCCGGGGAGCTGTACTGATCATTTCTTTGGGTTCTTGCATACGCGGCATGCGGAGACCTTGGTGGGACTGGGAAGGGAGGATGAGGCTGTTGTGCCGGTTCAAGAGGCTATCACGATTTATCGCCGCCTTTTGGACAAGTTTCCGTGGAGCTCCGAGTACCAGTTGGATATGCAGAGTTGTACGTCGTTGTTGGAGAAGATCTCTGGTGGGAGGGCAGGGATCATCATTAAGGTCTGATACGAGTATAGATATATGCAAGCCTTTAGTCGCTGTTACTTAGCTTTTTCTAGTTTTAATTCTTTCTGTTTTGTTTTCTGTCGCCAGTGTTTAGTTCATTGTTTTCTGCTTGCTGTAGTAGTGTGTAGTTCTATGCTTGCTTCGGATGTTTCAGTTTTTCTTCTCGGAACGAGCGTGCCTGAATAAACGAGGTCTAGTGAGTGAATCAGCTGAGAGGTGGTAGAGTTTAAGGTTTGCACGAGGAAACGCCGCAGGCACTGTTGTAGAGCGCCAAGGGCTAAGCGCCCTGCCCTTTGTAAGCAGAGAGCTCGCGTGATACATGGTGAGCTGCAAGGGTCGGTCAGGTGGATAGGTCCGGTGTTCCTAACTGTGCGTTCTCAAGGTGTGGTGGTGGGCGATAGCGAAATGACGAATGTGGTGTCCGAAGGAGGATTGATGCGCAAAGATCGAACAAAGGAAGGAGCGCTGGAACAGACGAGAAGGCGGTAGGCACGGATAGGCACATCAGTGCGAACCCACAGCCCAGATAAGACCTGAAGGGGATGGAGTGCAAAATTTCGAAGGTGAAGAATATGTCATTCTTTTCTGTTTTTTTTTTTGTGATGTGTATGGACATTATGAAACGCGGTGATCGAGGGTGATAAAAATTGTCGACTCGGAGGTGTGGCAAGATGGACCGGATATGACTGCTAACCCTGAAATGCTCGAGATATGGAAGCACGATAGAGCATGGTGGGCTATATAATATGTCTTCTCAGACTCCTTAGGGAATGGATAGTGGTCGCAGCTGGTGATTGAACACTCGGGGATGGGCACTGGCAGATCGGCACACCGGCATTGCCGGAAACTCCCGGCGGCTAGATTGGGTGGGGTCGCTTGCGAACGGGTTTGTTTCGTGGCGACTACTATGACTCGACATTTCATTCGTGAAATGTATGAATCACACTTTAGAATTCACCCGGAAACCAACAAAGAAGCTGGAATACTTGTTTTTTGGAGTTCTGAATTGTAACTCTGGTCTCTGGCTTAGAGCCAACCCGAACATCCGAGTCTCTTTCATTCTGTCCGGGTGTCTGATTCCGGTGAGTCTTGTTCTTTCTCCTCTCTATTTCCCTCTAGATCCTCCGCTTACCCGTCCTACTTAGGCCTTTTACCTTCTTTTACCTTTGATTCCTAGTCTGGACTAGTGGAATTCCTGATGGTGCATGTCAATATGTCACCCCTGAATGATCACAATCTCGTCCGGACGAGTACAGGCAGCGATGGTTATAGCAGCAGCACACCAGCAAGTCGTGCTCCTTCACGACCTGCTTCCCCTCACCCTCCAAATAACAACCACGAACTCCCCCCGTTACCCCAGCCGAGCAGCAGCCCACACATGCGGTTTAGTCTGCATCAGAAGAACCCTTCGCCCAAATCATCCATTGATATCCACCTGGATGCCCCGTATTTGGTGCTCAAAGGCACTGGGCCTGATGTAGAGTCTACCAGGCTGAGCGGAAACGTCGTCTTGTTTCTCGCAGAAGCAACGTCTATCAAAGAGATCACACTCGAGTTTAGAGGCAAAGCAAGGATACCTATCCCAAACAGCGAATCGTACGTCCCCAATCCTCCCATCTAAAGTTCATACTAGTTTTCTGATCCTATTTTTCCTATTTTGACTTTACAGACTGGTCAGCAATATAACGTACTTGTCCTACAATATCTGCAACCACAACTGGTCCTTCCTCGACCTTGGTGCATCCTCTTCCTCACACAAAAAACACAGCCACACACAACGAACCCTCAAAGCCGGTCGACACCTCTTCCCCTTCTCACTAGAGATCGGCGGGTCTCTTCCCAGCTCAATAAACGCACCAGTACTCGGTGGAGCCATAATCTCATACAAGCTACGTGCAACAGCAACTCGCCCAGGCGCACTCCTCTCCAGCATCCTCCCCTCTCTCTTACATTGCACAATCACCGTGCCGCTCCTCAGAAGCTTCATACCCACCGCTCTCGAGTATCAACAAACACTAGAAATCGAGAATACATGGGCCGGAAAGCTGATGTACAACATCACGCTCCCACACAAGGCGTGGGCGGAGGGAGACATTGTCGGTGTGTTGCTCAAATGCAGCCCATTGGCAAAAGGCGTGCGCGTGCACAGTGTGTTGACTAACGTGGAGGAGAAAGTGCAGGTGTACGCGAGGAGCGGGAAGACGGAAGAGAAGAGGATTGTGGCGTGTTCGAGGCATGAGATTGTTGGTGGTGCTGGGGAAAACGCGGATGGGGAGGGCGCGGGGAAGGCGAGAGCAGTGTTGGTCGAGATGGGCAAGACGAGTTGCTGGATCGGGTATGCGACCCCGCCTACGGGTTCGCCTTCCGTAGCGTCGCGTGCAGGGTCCAATGCAAGTGGGGTCGCCTCGGGTTTGGGTAATGTGAGCGGGGAGGAGTCGCTGAGGCGGGAAGTAGAAGAGCCAACCGCGGGGAGAGAGGAAGAAGAAGCGATCATGGTCGCTCCCACGGACATTGTCACAACCCTGTTCCTGCCCTTACCTTCTTCCTATACCCGACCCAACGTCAGTCTTTCAAGCTCGGGGACGCAATCTGCCCATCATTCGAATCCTGCAAGCCCATTCTCGGCATCAATACCGTCCACTCCATTCCCCTCCACATACCAAAACTCGAACGGACATCCCTGCCCTTACTCCCAGCCACCCACCTACAATGCTGCTAACAACCAAAATTCCCAGCAGACCTCGCATCATCACCACTATCACCCGATCCTGCCTTCGCACAGTGTTGAGCCTATCACAATTTCACACCGGATAAGATGGTCGATATTCATCGTCAATCCTGACGGGCATATCAGTGAGCTGCGATGTGCACTCCCGATTGCGATTGTGGATGGCAAGTTCAGGCCTGAAGTTCGAGCCTATACGGCCTTTATGAGGAGGACTGTGTTGGGGTGTGGGGTTGTTGGGTACGAGGAGGATGGTCGCGGGAGTGGCAGCGGTAACGGTAGTGGCGGAGCAGGAGGGGAAGGTGGTTTCGACGACGATCTGGATATTGACGAACTCGATGGCGAAAGCGATATTTCAGATCTGGAAGAAGCGCAGCTACACGATTCTCAAGTCCCACTGCAGTTGGATTCTCTCCACCACCATCATCACCAGCACCAGCACCCGCACTCGCATTCGGTGCATCATCACCAACGACACCTAGACCCGCTTAATGCGCTGGAATTGTCGGCGGACGATAGGCAGCTGCCGAGTTATCATCAGCATGTGAGGGATAGGGTTGCGAATATGTATTTGCCGGCGGGGAGTACGATGAGGATCACGAATCCGTGGGTTGTGGGTGGGGTGTCGCCTGTGGGTGTTTGGGGTGGGGAGAGTGGGTTGGAAGGAGGGTCCGGAGGGGTGGATGCAGCGGTGAATGGTGGTGAAGGATATGGCGGAGATGCGTCTGCCCCTGCGATTGCTTCGACGACTGCCAATGGTCAAGGTACCATGGGTGTTGGGAGTGGAGGACCAAGTAGCGAAGTGGGAAGTGGAGGGGGTACAAGGCCTCCCACGCCCGCACACGCCACTCATCCGCTCCCCCCGAGATCAGCGCGGGCCTCAGGCTACAGCACTCCGCACGAAGGATACCTATCCATACACGCCCTCAGCTCCAATCCAACCCGCCCCGTCCAACCCCAGCATCTCGCACATCTACCGGGCAGTGGTCCGTCTGGTGGGGACAGCGCGCCGTATTTGCTTGATTGGGTGAACTCTGAGCTGTTGTTGAGTTTGAGTGATGAGCCGTTGAGGAGGTTCGGGCAGGGGAATGCGAGTGTTGGAGGGGGCAGTGGGAGCGGAGCTGTGAGTCCTGTGGGAGGGGCAAGTCGCGCGGGGAGTAGGCCGATGTCACCTGTTGGTGAGGCGCAGGGGGTTAGTTCGAGTGCGGCGAGTTCTGTGTCTAGACATACCGGTGGGAGTGCGTATGGGGAGGGACGGCGGGAGAGGCACGGGGAGAGGGAAAGGGAGAAAGATAAGCATGGACATGGACACCATGGAGCGTTGAGTGGGTTGTTGTCGTTCAAGGGTGCGATGAAAAAAGGGTTTGGGTTCACGAAGCATCATGACCAGCATCACCATCATGCGAGCGGGAGGTCGAGTCCTGATCCTCACGCTTTGGATGGCCATGGTGCTAGTGGGAGTGGTGGGGGTGTGGATTTGAATGCGAGTACGAGTAGGAACGGGAGTAGGCCGGGAACTGGGTATTCGAGTGCGGCTGCGTCGAGCTTCGAGTCTGTTGGTATTGGGCTAGGTGCAAGTGGAAGGGCGGGGAGTGGTGCTACGACTGCGCCTAGCTCGGTTGGATCTGCCAATGTACCCTTGCCCCCTCTATCTGCGTCGACGAGTGGGATGTCTACGTGTACCACCTCTGCAGGTGCGAGATCAACTTCTGTCTCACCTGCACCTGGCGGGAAGACGAGGTCGACTCAGACTCTACCTCTACCATCACATGGTGCCAGGCCTACAACGACACCGAGGAATTACGTCCCGCTTCCTCGTTCGAATTCTGCCACCAACATGCCTAGTTCGGATTCCAACGGAGGTTTGGCGCCGATCGTGCCTTATCCTTATCCTAGGTCCCAGTCCCCCAGCGTCGCGTCTCCCACTTTGTATTCGCCCCTTTCTCCACACGGGCATCATGGGCATTCGAATTCGATGCCAACTTCGCCCATGTCATTCTCAGGGCATTCGCCGTTCCATCCGCTGCACCCCTTCCACCGCCCCCAGACGCCGCAGGATGTGATCTTGCACAGGGCGTTCACGGAGGTGCCGGATTATGAGGTTGCGGCGAGGGGGTTCATTGGGGGTGTTGCTCCATTGAGTAGCTTGGTGGGCTTGCCGAGTTATGAGGAGGTTGAGAGGGAGATTAGGTGTGGCGGTGGGAGAGGGGGTGTGACAGGGAGCAGGGGCGGTGGTGGTGCCGTGAGTGGTGTGAACGGTGTGAACATGAATGGTTCAGCTGGGTGAAGCGTTGCGATGGAAGGCTGACGACGGATTATTGAATACCGATCTCTTTGATGGGAATGGAGGAACAGGATCGATGGGAAACTTATGAACACCATGAGCTTGAATGGTGTGTAGAATGGGCGAAGTGTTGCGACGGAAGGCTGAGGTCCGAGGATGCATTATAAAACAACTATCTTTGATAGAAGTGGAGGAACGGGATCGATGGGAAACTTGTGAAAGTTTTGGCGCGTGCTGTACTTGTGTTCAGCGGTGGACTTGATAACTTTTGTCTGGACATTGATTGCTCTTTTATTCTCTATATATTGTTTCGCGACATAGGTGTTATACTAGTTTATATGTAAAGGTTTTGCTAGGATGCAGTTGTAGTGTATACCTCGGATACTTAACTCGATAGACATAGATAGATAGGTTGTTGGTACTGCTAATAATAGGGCTTCGATTAATCTTCCTTGACAGGGAACGTCACTTTTCTTTTGCACTGCAGTCCCAAGGAAGTAAAACGACTATCAGCTGGTCAAACGCATGCAAACCGCGTGTGAGCTGGTACTTATCTATTTGTACCTCCTGTCCCCCTCGTGGTCCAGTCCCATTTGTCTAACTGCTCATCGTCCTCCTTCATCTTCTTGGCCTCCTGATCAACGTAAACAAGTTGCATCGACAAGATGGAAGCGGTATTGGAATTGCCAGTCATATCTGACGACATTTTGCTCAACGGCTTGGTCGACGTTGTAGGTCGTTAAATTCTTTCGCTGGCTACTAGGAAAAGGAGAACAACCGCTGCCGCGTCCAACTCCTGAAACAGGTGAGACAGGATCTATATACTGGAGTCTGAACTGACCGAGTTTATCGATCAAAGTGCAAGTTCTGTCTGGAGCGAACAATGCGAGTTTCCAAAACGTTGAGATTAATGCGGCAGGGAGGGATATCAATAACGTCACGAACATTCAGCAAGCATTGATTAGTATGCTCCCCTTTTTTTACACTTTTCTAAGCTTATTCGCTCATGAGTGCATAGGAGACGATACGGAGAGGCAAAATGCGCTCGCTCAGATACTCAGTCCTGCCGGATATTCTTGGGACCCTCTTAGGGCATGCCTCGCCGGAACACGTACAGTCCACATTCATGAACTTACCTTATGGGCCTCCAAACCGAGGGCGGGCGTCAAAAATGCAGAGATCCTCGTCATCATCGCATCTGCAGGTAGCGGCAAGTCCGCTCTTGCACACACCATCTGCCAAACATCCCATGAACAAGACAGGCTGGTCACTGGATTTTTCTTCAACCAACTGGCTGCGCATTCGTCGCCTGCTAGCCTTATGGCAGCGATCATCCGTGGTTTCTGCAACATCAGCAAGCCAATACGCGACAAGATCGCTGATCTTATCATCAAGGACAACACACTCCCCTCGGCATCCATCCTCCGCCAGTTCAACGAACTCATTCTGCCCGCTTGCCAACTCCTCCCTGCAGGCAAGACATTCGTCATCACAATCGACGCGGTGGACGAAGGGAACCACGAGGACGGAGCCATCATCAGATTCATGACGGACTGCGTTCCACGCCTGCCACCATCCTTCCGTGTCATCCTCACCACCCGGCCCGATCCAAAAGTCACGGATCCATTGCACAGCATGCGACACGTTCATATCTTCTCCCATCCTCTGACTGGCGACGAGAAGAGTCGGAATGACCTCCAGACATACATCCGTTCACGGCTCTCGATAACGAGGTTCGGTCCCACGATCCCCGAGGACCTCATCCAGTCCTTTTTCCGCAAGGCAGATGGCCTGTTTCTATGGGCCGTCCTCGTCCTCAACCACCTTGAGACCGCGTATGATCCGATCGGCGAGCTTCGCGATATTCTTCAAGGCAGCAGCACCAACTGGACTGACAATGAGGGTGGGAGCAAGAAGCTCCACGCGCTCTTCCACCGTACCCTATCCAAGCTGAAGTGCAGTTGGACGGACAGAAAGTTTGTGGAGATGTACGCGAGGGTCATGGGTGCGATCGCAGTGTTGAAGGAACCTCTGTCTGCGCGCGGTCTGGCTGCCCTCTGCAAACAGGACGGGGTCACCGAGAAAGACGTTCATAGGATATGTGAGATTGTCCAGCCTCTGCTTCATGGTTACTCCCCTGGCGCCGATCATGACGAGCCTATCCGACTCCTTCACCTATCCGTCCAGGAGTACCTGACTGAGCATGCCTCGGCCCCGTACCGATTGGATTGCCCAGAGCATCACAGGCGGCTGTCGCATCGTGCCCTTGCCACTATCGACTCCGAGTTTGTTAAAGACAAGGTCGACGGCGTTGGGTATTCGGACGGAGACTGGATCTGGGAAGCGGGGAGCATCATACCCAATATGCCTGTCATCTCGAGGGACTCGGTGTCAGAGCACCTCTGGTACTCCTGTGTATACGCTTGCGAACACACATTGGCCATGTCTAACACCATGATCGAACAATCACACCTCCGACTTCTCCAGAATATTATTGTCGACGAACCACGGCGAATTCTGGAGGCTACTGCGTCCATGGGCTCAGTTGTCGATATAGTCTCTTTTAGAAGGAGGGCATTGGTACGTCGTCCATTATTCGCGACACAGCAGCATCTGACGATGATATAGGTCTTGGGCGCTAAATATCCATCTCCCAGTGAAATACGCGATGTAGTCAGAACTTACTGCTCAGCTGGGCGGTGCCTTCTGAGGGCCCGTAGAACAGCAGAAGCCCTTTCATTGATGAAAGAATCAGTCGCTCTTGCACGCCAGCTGGCTTCCAAAACCACAGAGTTTTCGATCGAGCTAGAGCTTGCGATGGCCCTCAACCTTTTGGGCCGTTGTTTAGCCCATCAACCCGCGTTTCACGACGCCCTACAGACGATTCTGGAATCATTGGTTATCCTTCGCCGCTTAGCTTCTGAAGACCCTCATAAAGTCGAACCGTGGCTAGCGAGATCATTGACCTCTCAGAGCCATATCCTTTGCTATCTCGGACGTCGCGAAGAAGCGCTGGAAGTTGGTATGGAGCCCGTCAAGCTTAATCGCCAGCTCGTCGCAGCACATCCTTCTAAATTCGAAACCAGCCTAGCATACTCGCTGGAGGTCCAGGCGTCGAACCTTGACGGATGCAAGAAGAACGACGAGGCCATATGGGTGATGGAGGAGGCGGTCGACATCCTGCGGCAACTGTCGCAAACCAACGCCAGTGAGCATATGTATGAGCTCGCCGAGTCGCTTCACATCTACGCCTCATACCTTGTGAAGGCAGACAGAAAGCCAGCTGCCCTCGAGGCAGACAAAGAGGCGATTTCCCTCTTCCGTCAGGTGGCGGAAACGGCGGAGGAAGGGAGGGATGGGAAGGTAATGCTCGGAACATCACTCCATCAGCTTGCATATCACCTCAGCCTCTGCGACCGTAAGGTTGAGTCGATCGTATTCATCAAGGAGGCTATTCAGCACCGTCGACAACTCGTGGAATCACGGGATACAAAAGAAATTGAAGAGAGAAAACACGAGTCCGGACTGGCTCACTCCCTACATAACTACGCGCGTTACCTCTCCACTACGGGAAAGGAGGAGCTTGGGATTGCGCCTGGCAAAGAATCTGTCGAAATTCGTCGGAAATTGGCAGAGAATGATCCGGAAAAGTTCAAAACCCCGCTGGCCTGGTCGCTGAATCTCCTGTGCGAAAACTTCTTGGCCCGTACTGATCACAAACTCAGCGAGGAGACCCCATTCTTTCGACAAGCGGTCACTGTGTGCCGCCAATTAGCGGACCAGGACCCAAATGCGCACGACGATCTACTGAACACATCGCTTTGCAATTACGGGATGTATCTCGCTCAATGGTGCAGCAATAACAGCGATGCGGCGAAGATATTCAAGGAGATGGTGGAGGTTCGTCGGAGAATATTCTCTAGGGATCCGACCGCAACAGACCTCGAGGTGGCCAAGGGACTTCACAACACCGTAGTCTGTTTAGTCCGGGACGAAAATCACGCACAAGGGGTGAAGCTCAGCCAAGAAGCTGCTGAGATCTGCAGAAGGCACCTCAAAGATGATCCTAAAGCTGCTGAGCCTGCGCTCGGCAAGATCCTGGGGTGCCTCGCTGCCGGATTGTCGGGGATGCCTGGTCGAAGAAGTGAATCGCTCAGAATTGGAAGGGAGGCGGTCACTATCCTGCGCAAATTAACCAAGGAGGATCCAAAGAGTGAAGAGCTCAAGGAGGATCTCCGGGTCGCTGAAACGGTCGTTCGGGACCAGCTGTTTGGGTAGATGAGCGTGAGTAATAGTACAACCCTGGGCAACTTGTGTGTACGCTGACGAATTTGCACAACATTCGACAGGGCACTTCTGTAGCATTTTGCATGCTTTGAGAACGAATCGGAGACTATCCAAAGGAGTCGCTGGGAGGGTATACGGTCCGAGTCGATGCTCTGTAATAGTATTCGAATTTTCAGTTGGTATGCCAAAGCACCGGAAAGTCGATGTAATGTTGCCTGATCATGGTTCTCAACTGATACAGCGAGCAAGGTTACGTTGAGCTAACCAGCTGGCAGTGGCACTTGTAAGCTTCCTTGGATGAGAAATTGTGAGAATTGAAGGTCGCCTCCTTGTGTAAATTTTACTGACCCGAAAAGTGGTGCGAACTCTCGGGGCGAGAGCTTCGGATAGTTCTAATCAGCGCATGCCGCTCTTTAAAGGCCATTACACCAATTACTCTGCTGCTTTCTTCGCATTATAAGCATTGGTTTAAGCCCAACAATGCGACTGGAGAAGGACATGACCAGGCCTTGCCACAAGAAGCCAACGGCAGACTACATTTGTCAAACACGACCACTGCAAGACGTCGAGACCACACCAAACCTTCTATATGGGCCTTGCTCATTACACCTGTTCCTTGGGATCTGGTAATCGGTGCTTGGCCAAACTTCTCGGGTATGGATAGCTGTGCAGCGCCCAAGACCTGTGACCAGCGCCCAATTACTCTAATCAGCGCCCGTCAAAACTTTGAGCCTCCGGGCTGATCCTCGCTGCTCTCCCTTTCTTTCCTCTTGTCAAAATCTCATGGAAAGTGTATGTGTGTTCTCAGTACTTCTTGGGGCCAGTAACTGATACACCGACCTTTCTTAGTTCAGAAAGGCTTTTAGCAAGCTGGACGTCAAGAGGAAAGGACGATCTGAGCAGACAAGTTCTGAATCTAACGGTAAGGGCAAGCAATCCAGGCGTAGGCTGTCTCACTGACCGAGATTGATACCTTCCAGGCATTCATGCATTCTCTGGTGCCAGCAACTTTGCGCTTCAAGATGTGAATCTGTCGATCGTCGGTAGAGACCTACATATAAACCAACACGCCTGTGAGTCTCACCAACGCACCACAGGCTTTCCCATGTCTAACACCCAATGGAAAAGGCACGGATACCGACATCAAAAATGCGTTACAATGGATTGCCAATCCCCGGGGTTGTTCTTGGGATCCGTCTCGCGCGTGCATCCAGGGCACTCGCTCCCTGCATATTGAAGAAATATCGTCTTGGATCGTCCTCAATCCAGACTCTCAATCCAGCGCAGAAATGTTCATCATCGCCGATTCAGCAGGGAGTGGCAAATCTGCCCTAGCACATACCATCTGCCAGCAAGCCCAGAAGCAGCGCCAACTTGTAGCGGGCTTCTTTTTCGACAAGATGGAGCAACAATCGACGACTTCAAACATGATGGGGGCCCTCATCCGCGGTCTGTGCAACGTCAGCGATCAAATCAAGCGTCAAATCGGGGAAATTCTTGTAGAGGACACGACTTTGGCCACTGCACCGCCAGTTCGACAGTTTGAAGAGATAATACTGCCAGTCTTGAAGTGTTTGCCGGTGGATAGGCCTCTTGTCGTTGTCATTGATGCGTTGGACGAAGAAAGTGATATCGTTCTTTTGCACATTCTCCGTGAATGTGTCCCACGCCTGCCTGCCTCCTTCCGCTTCATCGTCACTACTCGACCAGAGCCCAAGATCACCGACAACTTGCTAGGCTTACCACACGTCCACCGCTCCTCTCTCTCTTACAGGAGAGACCAATCGTGGCGACATTGACACATATATCACCTCCCGCCTATCAACAACTAAATACGGCCCAAAAATACCTTCAGACTTGCTTGATGCGTTCATCACCAAAGCTGAAGGTCTATTCTTGTGGGCTGCCACCGTTCTCAATCACCTGGAGAATGCCTTTGACCCCGTGGCAGAGCTCAAAGACGTCGTACATGGCAAAAGCACCTATTGGCGGGACGACGACGATGCTGTCAAGAAGCTTCAAGACCTCTACCTTCGAATCCTTTCTAAATTTAAATGGTCAGATTCTCGGTTTGCAAACAAGTACCAGAAGATTATGGGCGCGCTTGTGACGGTTATGGAACCCCTGTCTCTGTCCGGTCTGGCTGGCTTATACGCCGCAGATGGTATCACAGAGGAGGACGTTCATCGGCTTTGCAAATATGTTCAGCCTTTGCTTCAAGGGTACTCACCAGAACGGCCCCAACAACCCATTCGACTTCTTCACCTCTCGGTTCAAGAGTACCTAAGCAAGCACGCCCCACCCCCCTATCGCTTAATTTGCAAGGAACATCATATAGTTCTATCCCGATTATGCCTCACAGTGGTCAAGAGGGACCTTAATTCCACCAATGTGCCTATGCTTGGATTTACAGAGGGCGATTGGGTCTGGGATCCAAGAGCTACTGTTCCAGAAATACCTGAGCTAGCTCGGAACGCCTTTCTCGAGTACCTGTGGTACTCGTGTCGTTTTCTGGGCAACCATACCCTTTCAATCTCAGAAGATGACTTTGATGACGAGCACCTCCAACTTATTTGCGACGTCATTTTCGCGAATCCTCGACCAATCCTGGAAGTGACGGCTGGTATGGGACACTTTTTGGACATCATCGCTTTGCAAAAGCATGTACAGGTAAGAGATTGTCGCGAATCTTGACAGTAGCGTGAAAATGAAACTAATCGCTGTTGATGCAGGGCTTGTATGTTCTTGGATCCAACGACCCCGGGGCGAGCGCAAGGGCCGAAATCTATTACTCCATCGCCAGATCCCTATACTATGCTGATTTCGATGTAGAGGCCCTACCGGTTGCACAAAGCGCAGTTTCGCTCATTCGCGAGACCCTCCAGGACCGAACCAAACAGTCAACAAAGATGCAACTTGCAATGTCGCTGGATCTGGTTGCACGATGTTTGGGTGATCTTGCAATTGGTCGCCACGACGAATCACTTCAAATTGCGGAAGAAGCCGTTTCAATATCGCGCGAGCTGGATGCAGCCAGCATGCAAGACTATCGGCCCTTATTGGTGATGACGGCGACTACCAGAACAAGAGCAATGACCCTTCAAAGTAGTCCATGTCCCGAGGTTGTGGCCGCGACTAGGGAGTGCGTCGAAATTTACCGCCAGCTGTTCAAAACGAATGCAGCCGAATATGCAGATGATCTGGTTTCGGAGCTCATCCAGCTATCGGCAGTATCGCACCTTTACTCCTCCGAGCTTGAATTTGTACAAGCTGTTCAAGAAGCGGTGAAGATATCTCGTCGCCTTGTCGCGGAGAATATTATCGTATTCCCCCCAATCATGGCGCGCGCGCTTGTTCGGCTGTCTCTGCATCTTTCGGACGAGGGAAAGGTGGAGGATGGCCTTCGGGCTGGGAGTGAAGCGCTGGACCTGTATCGCAACTCTGTAGCCGAGGATCCGGATAGTGATGTTCAGGCTGGTCTAGGTGAAGCCCTCCGCTTGTACTCCGTGCTACTTAACGATGACAACCGGATGGAGGAGGCGGTTTTGGTTTGTCGGGAGAGCGTAGAGCTCTACCGTCAGCTTGTCGCTGGGCACACCAGCGTCATTTACTCCAGCGGTCTTGCGGAGTCATTGGCGCAACTGGGATGCAATCTCGATGACTGTGGTCGCACCGATGAAGGTCTTTCTCTCGTCCGAGAAGCCATAGAGATCCAACGCCAGGGGATAGTAGAACATCGTTCGATATTTCTACCTGGCCTTGGGATCTCCCTTCTCTTCTATTGCTCCGCCCTAATGGATGTAACCGACAACCCTCAAGAAAACATTTCACATATGGAGGAAATGGTTGCCGTCCGCCGCGAGATATCAAAGAGCCAACCAAGATTGTGCGTGAACACAGAGGTTAGCCTCGCGGGAGCGCTGTCTATCCTGGCAACGGAGTATATAAAGTGCGAGGTAAACAAAGAAGAGGCAATTCAACTGCTCAAGGAATCAGTGGAGATTATCTACTGACTTCCCGGGGAGAGGGACTCTGAAGTGGAGGACTTGCTCCAGGAGACCTTAGATACCCTCGAAACAGTAACCGGAGAGCCAAGATACAGGCAGGTTACTCGCTGGCGATCTGCACCTTACCTTGATCGAATCAGGAGTGAGGGAGAAAAGCTTGCTCACAGTTGGGGGGCGATCAAGCATTTTGTGAAGAGTGCAGTTGCCCAAGTCTAGGTACATGACTCATATGTATTCCTTAATTTGCAACATGAGAGTTCACTTTACGCTAGCTGAATTTAAGCGAACAACAAATGATAAGCCATGGTGTACTACCAAGGCCTTCACCCCTGCCTGATTAGATTAGATCGAGCTCGTGGCTGTGCCAAACAATCGATAGCGCGCCCCGCCTTGACTCCTGCAATTAATCACCTTTGCTTCTGCCCATCGCCTGGCAGCTCGACGCGACCGAGCCAGCCCAGCCAGCCAGTGCCAAGTGGTGCCTGGAGTGTCCCGCCGAAGCACAGACCAGAGACTACTTCTTTCCTGCCTTCGTCGAACGATGATAATCATAAGTAATGATGGAATGGTAGACTGTGGGCAGGGCGCGGCATGAGAGCTTGTTGCATTCTGCGCTTTGACTGACATCTTTCTTGCAATAGAACGGGTACTTGGAGTGAGCAGTGCAATGTTCCCAACAGTTTAAGCCAAAAGAAGGTGAGAAGGTGATTCTGATGAATGTTGCGTGTTTTTAATTGGCCGGGTTGGAGTGCGGCTAGTAAGGATCTTTAGGTACAGCAACGCTTGATTAACTTTCCCAATTATGACGTAGAACGTGATTCCATTGCCCATGTATATCACTTGTATCGCAGCACGCTGAAACAAAGTCAAATAGACTTGCTTATCAGAAGACTTTTGGATCGTTTGGAGATCTGGTCACCGTGACCTTGTGTAGACCCCATTGATGATTGGACATTGAACGTTGTACCATCGCGGAACCTTTGATCTAGTAGTAGCCATGCGCCTTCACTCCTCTGTACACAAGTCAAGCCAAGGACTGACTTAAGCACATGATTTATTGGTCGATCGAATTCTGGAGAGGCGAAGGATTCAATCGTTGGACCGATAGGCCCATAGTAAGCGCTCACCGCACACAAGAAACGTAAGTGATCTTCAACACTAGCCTTCAACTTGACAATCACGACATCCAAGTATGCGCACTTCTGTTACTCACAAACTCGCTGGGAAGATCTTCCTTTATGGCGCAGCTGGCGCATCTTAAGACATGTTCTCACAGGCTGTGCCTGGGAACTGTGAACTATCAGCGTTCGTTTCCCTTCGTCCTTCTTAGATTTAGAAGGGTTCCTTTCTTAGCGCTCATATATCATCTGAAAAGAACCTGAATCACAGTATGGAGCAGAGGAACTTGATGGATAGCGCACACACATGCAGTTGGAGATAACGTCCAAGGACATCAACGTTCAGGACATCATTCCGGCACTGGTGAAATGATGGTGCATCAACTAGATCCGTTTAACTTCAGTTCCGGCTGCGGAGGGAAGGGATATAAAGTCAAAAGTGTCCGGTAGTTTTCCGATTCGCGTATTGCCTGCTGACAGTGACAATGTCCTCAACCGTCGGCAGTCCAGAGTGGAGGGATGCAGTTGGAAGGACGAGACGCCAGGTGTCGTTCATCAACTTGGTGATGAAGACACTCTTTTCGGGTTCGCATCCCCGCGTTACTCCTCTAGACCTTGACTAATGGACGCACAGGTATACAGATATTCCTCGTGGTCTACGGACTTTCCGTGTACCTCTCCACACCACGCGAGCTTCGAAAGGGGAGGAAGCCTTACATCTTCCTCAGCTTCCTCATCACGCTCTGTTTCTGTGTCTCAACGGTCTTGGATGGTTACTTCGCCTGGTATTGCCTGACGCGTCCACCCGGCCCTTACGATGACAGCATCCCTGCGGTGCTCGAGACCTTCTCACTTCGCGGTGTAGTTGCAGCAGTCGAACGTCAAACCAGCATCTTCATCACAAGCATCCTAACTTGGATATGCGATGCCTGCTTGGTGAGCCCGCTTCCAAAACCTGCCACATATCGACACTGAAGTCGATGTTACCCTAGCTCTGGCGCTGCTATATTATCTGGAAGGAAAAGGCATGGGTGTGCATACCCCCAGCGCTCACCTTTCTTGCGTCCATCGCGTTCACCATCCATGAAATGACGGTCAACAATCTCGGTCTCACCCCGGTTGTAATCGGCACAAGATCAAACCCATGGTCGGTCGCCTGGATTCTTCTGTCGGTCCTCGTCAACATCCAAGCAACGGGGCTCATCGTCTATCGCCTTGCGTCCTCCGAAAGGCGGTTCAGCCAAGTACTCTCAACAAGTCGAAAACTCGGGCACGCAGAGAATATCGTTCAAGGGGCAATTAGAATGATCGTCGAATCTGCGACGCCGGCTGCAGTGGCTGGAATCGTCCTCGGGATTTCCATCGCCATCCCTTTCGAAGTGTTCAAGGTCCCAACGCACTCGGTGCGCCTCCTCTTGCTGTCCGGAGTTTCGTACGCGCTGTTCAGCATCTTTGTGGTATGTCCGCCATTCTTGGTCAGCTCGGAACGACCAGCGGTCGCTTACTTGCACCGGGCAGGCCCTTTCCCAACAGATGATCATCTTCCGTGTAACAACCGGCCGTTCTTGGGCATATGCACCCAAGAACTGGGAAGACATGTCGGGCCCATTCGGCGCCTCTTGCAACGGACCACACTTTGCCCGCACAGATAACAATGGAGAAATAACGACCGTTGACATCCGATCAGAGGAGCCTCCATACGAGTCAAGTGCATCGTTGTCCTCTGACGAGTCGCCACCACCACCCATTCTCGCCTCTAAGTCTGAAAGTCAGGCAGTATAAACCCTGGGAAGAGAGAATAATGCCCAGGACATGGACTTTGATAGAATCCTCTAACCAAGTGTATCATATTCAGTTGAAACTTCTCAAAACGGTTGATTGCATGTCACAGGAATGCCGCCCAAGTCCCTGTCGAAAGTCGCACTCCTGGGTTACGTTCGATCTCAAACGCTTGTCCTGGCCGGGCAGCCGCAGTTTACAATTGAAAATATGATACTGGCCGACATCACCGCACGGCGCCACGTTTCACTGATAGACAGTGAGCGCTACCCGCCGCAGTTTCGGGCTTTGAGCCTTGGTCCACCTCAAAACCGTTCCTCTCCTCTGTTTGAACTCTGGAGGCATTGCTGCAGTCAAGACTGTCAAGGAGTGCGCCGATCAATGCGGGGCGCAGCAGACTATTCGCCGCTTTGCGTGCCTATCATCGCCGGCCTTTCGGTCCTGGGCTATACCAGCCGTCCCTCACCCTACCGCTGGCTCTTTTTCCTCCCCATTGCTTCTATCAGCGTCTACGCGGTCTTTTTCACGGCATCTGACGACATCATCGGGGATTACAGCCAGGGATGCTGGATCGCGACCAACTTTTTCATCGCGTCGGATTTTCTTGTCTTGACGGATGTGCAAAGGGTGTTTAGGAAGGTCGGAAGTGGGTGGGGACGTAGTCGGGAAACTGCCAAGGTGGTCGAAGGAGAGGGCACTGCGCTGTCAAAAGGGACGAAAGGGGACGGCCAGAGCGAGTTGTACGCAGAACAGGATGAGCCGGACAAGATACACGACCAGCCTTTCCTCGCCCGCCTGAAATGGGGCTTCCACCTCTTCACGTCGCCACGTGGCATGGGCTGGGCGCACGGTCTGCCCGCCACGCGCTACGTGCTCCCCAGCGTGTCCAAACTCGCGTTCTTCCAGACACAAGCACTCGACCTGCTCGGATGCTTGGTTCTGTACGACTTGGCACAGATCATGCTGGACTTGAACCCTGGCTTTCGTGTCGATGGGCCCGCATTTCGCGAGGAGCAGAGGTGGTGGATGCGGCCGACGGTGCTCGGGCATACGATGGCTTCCGTTGGTGGAGTTGGAGGGAGTTATGTCGTGTTTAATTGTTTATTGGTACTGCTTGGAGTGTATGAGCCCATGCAGTGGCCATTTACGTTCGGCTCGCTGTTAGAAGGTTATACGGTCCGAAGATGCTGGTCGTACGTACACATTTCACCAAAGTCCTATCTCGAACCCACTCCCTTTATCTGACTTTCCTTCGCATTTAAACAGGAAAGTATGGCACCGGAACATGGTTAGGGTGAGTGTCCAACTCGAGTTACAACCTCCAAACCACTCTAAATCCACCAACTGACTTGGCATCTACAGTTCATGACCTCCCACGCCGACTACTTCGCCCCACACCTCCCTCCAAACTCGCGTCGCAAACAATACCTCACACTCTACACCGCATTCTTCATCTCCGCCCTCATCCACTACGCCGGCGACTACATGCTGCTCCAAAGCTACACCAAAGCCCTCGGCGCATTCCAGTTCTTCATGCTCCAGCCCTTCATCATCACCCTCGAGACCGCCCTCATCGCGTTCGCAAAACGGGCTTTGGGTCTGGCAGGCGGCAGCTCCACTACTGCAGGAGCAGGAGCGAGGCCCGAGGACCAGAAAAAGCTTGGTAGGCTGCCGAGGCTGATGCTCCGCCTTGCAGGCTATGCATGGACACTCTCGTGGTTCACCTACACCTTGCCGATCTGGATCCAGCCCCATGTACGGGCGGGCTTCTTCAAAGGCGGGCGGTACGAAAGCGTGATCGGGAGGGCCGCCAAGTGGGGTCTGGGGCTGTAGAAAGCAACAATATGTGCTTTATCAAAGCGAAAATCTCGAGCTGCGGTCAGGGCCTGTACGAGCAATGGGAGTGCTGAATGCTGAGCTCTCTCTCTCTCATACGACGTATTGAACGAGATGATTAAACACTCACTAAAATGTAAGATGAGATTCCCAAGTCCTCCAGGATTTACCTGAAAGCCCCCCTCCACAACTGGTCTAACACTACGACTTTGACTGGCTAGCAAGTCTCCGTTAGTATATCGGTTAGTACACGCGCCTGTCACGCGCGAAAGCTGGGTTCGACTCCCAGACGGAGAGTTGACATTGCTTTTTGCCTTGGTTGCGGAACTTGAAGCACATCAACTAGTAGTGACGCAACCAACTCCGCTGAAACTCCAGAGTCCAAAGTCATGCGATTCAAGGTTCTGATTCATGAGTGGCTGGGTGATCTTGAGATCTTGAAACTTTGGTCTCCGCGTCACTGTTGGCCTGAGCTGCAAGCATGGTGCGGTGAAAGCTCGAAAGAAAAGTTCCTGCTAACACAGTGAACAGACTCTGTTACTCGAGTCTTCCGAAGGCCTCCGGGCAGAGGACTAGAGTGTCAAAAATTACCGCGAGTCGACCGACGACTCGATCGAAACGCGCTATCGTTAGTTGTTACCCTCTTCAAACACCTATCGTCTTCCGAGTCCAAACCTCGACAAAGTAAAACTTGAGGCTAAGCCTAAGGCAGCGCGCCACAAACGAAAAACACAACCGAATAATTAACAAAAAAACAAGATAAATACCAATCCTACAATAACAAAACGCCGAATACAACTACACAAACCGTCCACCCCAACCCAACAACCCCGAGTCCAAGTCGACTCTACAACACCGCCTTTTGGAATTTAGGCGGGACACCATCCCGAATAGCAAGATACGGCATCAAATCACTCGTCAAAAACTCACTCGGCCACTGCCTCCTAATCTGCCCCCTCAAATACTCCTTCGCAATCCCCACATTCTCCTCCTTCACACCCGCCACAATCTTCTTCACGCTCGGCGCAAGCTCCTCAATCAGCGCATCGATAAACTCGACAGTGATAACCTCCCCGCTGTCGTCCACCCGCAGTCCGTACTTGACCCACTGCCAGAGCTGGATACGCGTGATCTCGGCCGTGGCGGCGTCTTCCATTAAATAGTTGTAGGGGATGCAGCCGTTACCGCCTACCCAGGCCGCGACGTACGCCAGACAGGTCGACACATTCTCGCGGATACCAGCAATGGTAATCTTGCCGGGTACATTGGTGTTCAGCAGGTCGTTCGCAGTCACCTTTACATCGAGGCGACGGTTGTGGTACTAGGGTAAACCGTCAGCGGGAGTGTGAGGAAAGAAGGTCTCGAGTAACATACCTGGTTGGGACCGAGCATGTTCTCATCAAAGACGGAACGCGCGATGGGCTCAATAAGGGGGTGGGCGATCCAGGTGCCGTCATGGCCAGCGAGGACCTCGCGAAGCTTGTCGGCGCGGACCTTGGCCATCGCGACCTCGTTGGCCTTGGGGTCGTCCTTGATAGGGATCTGAGCGGACATGCCTCCCATAGCAGCAACCTTGCGTCTGTTATCGCACCAAAATTAGACACCAAAGCCCGCGAAGCCAAGAAGCAAAAGACGTACCGATGGCATGTGTTGATGAGAAGACGGACATAGGAATCCATGAATGGAACGGTCATGGTGACATCCTTGCGGTCAGGAAGGACGGCAGAGCGGTCGGCTCTCCGCTTCTTGATAAAGCTAAAGATATAGTCCCATCTATTCCACAAACGACGTCAGGTCACAGTGCAAATAAGAGCAAAGGTTGCTCACCGTCCACAGTTCAATCCGCTCGAGTGGGCCCTCAACTCGAATAGGATCTCCTCCATTTGGAAGGCGGCGGGGATAGTCTCGATGAGAACAGTTCCTCGGACAATTCCTTGGGGCAAGCCAACGTATGACTGCGAAAAGACAAAAATGTCGTTCCAGAGACGGGCCTCGAGGTAGTGCTCCATCTTGGGAAGGTAGAAATAGGGGCCAAAACCGCGCTTGACGAGCTCCTGTGCATTGTGGTAGAAGAAGATGGCAAAGTCAAAGATGGAACCTGAGACAGGCTCGTTGTCGACGGTGACACGGGGTTCGTCGAGATGCCATCCTCGGGGTCTGCAAAACTCAAGTTAGCCAAAGAAAGAGTAGAGAGAGAAGCAGACGTACCGGACAATGAGGACAGCAGGTTTCTCGGAGAGCTTGTACTTCTTCCCGTTGGTCTCGAAATCAATCTCCCGACGGATAGCATCACGCAAGTTGACCTGGCCCTCGATCATGTTTGCAAACGTTGGGGCTGACGAATCTGAGAGACAGGGTCAGCACAGGTGAGACAACCCCAAAGAAAGAGGAGACGAACCCTCAAAGTCGGCCATGAAGGTTTTGGCACCGCTGTTCAAGGCGTTGATGACCATCTTCCTGTCTGTGGGGCCTGTGATTTCGATGCGCCTGTCCTCGAGACCTGGTGCGGGTGGTGCGCAATGCCAGCTCGCCTCTTCGCGAATGTGCTTTGTCTCTGGGGGAAAGTCGAGGACGAGACCCGAGTCGTAGCGGCGCTGGGCATCCTCACGGGCAGCGAGCAGAGACTGCCTGGTGGATTCGAAAGTGCGGTGGAGGGCGGCGAGGAACTTGAGTGCGCCGTCGGTGAAGAGTTCAGCCTGTGCCTTTGGGGCGACGGCGGAGTGGATGTGGACACCTGGTACAGAGGGCATTGTTGTGGTTGGAGAAAGGATGAGACTTTGGATTGGGGCAGAGCTATTTAGCTCGGAGCGGAATCAGAAATAATAAATAAATCCATGCCATTTTTTGGTGTTTCTGGTCGAGGGGAGAGGTGGTCAACCGTACAAGTCGCGGAATCCCGTCATATCCGTCTCCGAAAATGGCTAAAAATACGTCACATTCCGGGGTTGCCACAATCACATGACTCGTCGTCCCTTGTGAATGTACCATTAGCTTTCGGACCTTGGCCAGCATCCCTTATAGTAATCAGAATATGGACATGGCTCTATTAGAGGACAACGGTAGAACCAATCCTTGTCGGCAACCGGCCGCGTTCCGTTTGAGCCTTACCCCGCCTCTTGGTACCAACCAAGTCACGTCGGCCGACCGGAACAGCTCCTCCCTGTAATGGCACCCGGGACTGGATATTCAGAACTCTGGTTACGTCCAATCTCCAATGACGAACCAACTTCGACTCCAGCAACCCAACACCCAGCAAATTCGACGCGTTCCGGGTGCTCCAAGAACCCACTTTTGGCGCTCGGTCCTCCGCCATTCATGATTCTCAGAACCCTCGTTCGATCCCGCTGAAAAGCCCCGCGAACACCACCCCAGGCGATCAACGCTGCCCCGGACCCTCGACATTCCTACCGCCAGCGGGTTCCGCCTCTATCACGCCCAATCCTACGCGCAGAACAAACCAAGACTCAAATTACTAAAAAGAGTACACATATGTAGTACACCGACCCCATCCGAGAGCTCCATCTCCTCAAGACGGGCGACAATAGATAGATAGATAATCTACACCTCTCAGCCCATTGAGTTTTTCTCCGTGTCTCGTCCCTGCTTCCGTCAGTCGAGATATAACCCATTAGCGGGCCACAACAGACAACGCTCCCTCGCTCCCAATCACTCATCCACCTCCTCCACAACCATCGCCCTCCTCTGACTACTCCTCTGCCTCAGCTTCTCCCTGAAATCCGGTTTGGCAGTCGTCGTCGACTCGCTCTTGCTACCCTGCGTCTCAAGCGGCACTTCCTCGACTTTAGATTCGCTTTCCTCTGCATCTGCAGAATGGGGCGTGGAGTAGTCAAGATAGATAGCCTTGCCTGCTCGTTCGAGCACGAGGAAGATGCGTTTGCAGGCGAAAGACCAGACACCGACGCTGACGGAACCTAGGGGGATGATATATATCAGCCTCGTCGTTCCTCTCACACCGACGAATAAAAGAATTGGTGCGGCCCCGCCTATGCAGAGTCTTTCCATCCACGATTCAAAACCGTAAAACTCACCTCGAGGCGCAAACGGAAACGAGAACCACCACGTCAACGGGCCCATCCAACCCTCTGGCAAATAAAACACCGGTTTCCTGCCATACCACCAGCCGATGACGAACGTCACACCAGATGTGAGTACCCAGATGAGGGCGTTGAACTTTGTCGAGAACCCGCTCTTCCTAGCGGCGATTTCAGAATCTACGCAGAGGTGTCAGCAATGTCCAACTAATCATCGGTGCTTATTAGCCGGTGGTCCAATAACGCAATGCAAGTAGGATGACACAAGAGAGGACGCGCTCGGAGCGACATCTCCACCTCTCCAACGCCTTCCCTTGTTCACCCTCCACTACCCACCACCACCACAAAAAGAAAGAAAGAAATAAACCCCACTCACTCAACTTCTCCAGCTCGGCCAGGCCCTTGTCCACCGTGCGCCTAAGCTTGGCCCACTTTGCAAACTGGTCCTGTGCGCTCGTTTTGAGGAGCTCGGATTTGTTGTTGAGGATTTCGGTTTTGAGCGCGCGTTGGCGGGTCGCGAGCGGGTTGCGGGTTAGGCGGAGGTAGGCGTTGTAGGTCTGGTGCGGGCGGGTTAAAGGAATAGGTACGTCGGTACGATGAGGCGGTGTAGAAGAGAAGAGAAGAGAAGAAAGGTGGTGAGGTTATGCAGAGGGGCATGCAGTGAGGTGGGTGTGGAGGTCGCGGGGTAGGTGGGGACAGCGTATAGGACAAGGTGCATCATGGTGGAATGTAAAAGCACAGAGACATGGAAAGAGAAAGATCACGAAAGGCGAGGCGAAAAGTCAGTATCACCGCCAACACGTAAATATAGAAGAGAGCGACGCACCCATTCGAATAGCACTTTCTTCCCGATCCATGAGATAAGCTGCGTCACGAACGCCATTAAGAACACGGTTAGGAGGAGCGACATCGTTTCGTTCGTTCGTTGGAAATGTGTGATGTTGAGGTGTTCGGATCGTTCGTTATGTCCCTCGTTTCCTAGTTTCCTAGTATCACAAAGGCCAGAGTAGAGTGTTGCAGAGTGCAGAGTGCAGAATCCGAATCAAATGACCCGTCTATACCAAAGAGACTGGCTGCCAACGTCCTCTTTCAAAATATCACAATTCGCTAGCAACCCCCCAGGCCCAGCATCAGCTCAGACCATACCCCAAACGCTCAGACCCACACACCTAGAGGTTCAGGCCCCTTTTAGCACCCTCCAACAGCCCAGAAATCGCTTTCCCGGAATGCCCAATTGGACACGTCTACAATTGCCGCATGTCAGCTTGATCTGGCACGTTGGGTAGGCAGGAGCGTACCTAGAGTCGTAGTCGGGATGGACTGTATGTGCAGTCTGTGCACCGAGGATGTGAGTATCTAATATTATTATCCCGGGTGGGGGGAGCTGGAGCGAGAGTCAGGGTGTTGTTGGTGGAGGGTCGTGCTGGCTGGACTGAGAAACGCCGCAACCTGCCTGCGTCACTCAGCCTTTGATCGCGGTCCAGATAAGATAAGATAACCTCAAATTCTCTCTCTCCCTTGTAGCTTCTGAATAAAATGGCAAAAGCAATATGATCGAAGTAAATGCGAAAAAGTCGAAAGTACAATTCTTGTTAATACCGTTTAGGGTTGAAGCAAAAATGCAGTCGTCGACATGACTCTCCGTCTGGGAGTCGAACCCAGCTTTCGCGCGTGACAGGCGCGTGTACTAACCGATATACTAACGGAGACTTGTAAACGCGTTAACTTCCAGCCATACAACCCACCCTTCCCCACCAAATACCACCCAACAAACCCAACGCCAAGACCCCGAATTCCGTTTGCAACTTGCTCCCAACACTCACTCACCTTCCTTCGTAGCAAGAGGTAATGGCCACCGTCCATCCTTCGCGAATGGGGCTGGTCCCTCAGGACGGCCAGTTCCGGAACCCCAATGCAAGCAATAGTAGTAGTAGGAAAGAACGGGACGGCCGTGGTCGTGGGCGTTCGCCTTCGCCTCGGTACCGCTCCAGTGGGAGGGATGCCGTGACGAACGAGCAGCGTCGGTCGCGGTCCCGTTCGCCACGTAGGAGTCGGAGTAGGGATGAAGGGAGGGAGAGGGCGAGCAATGCGTATGCCGGGCGAAGGGATGGTGTGAGGGAGGGGGATAAGGATAAGGAGAGAGAGAGGGATGGAAAGGATGCACCGTCGTCGAGGAGGGAGGAGAGGCCTCAGTATGAACGCAGGCCTAGTCCCAAGTACGATGATTATGGACATGCTCGGCACCATGATCAGCCTCCCCATCAGCAGCAGCAACAGCAGCCTATGTACCCCAGTCGAAGAGGGTATGCAGGAGGGGGTGCGCCAGGGGGCAGTGGTGGCAGTGAGTGGTTGGAAAGGTATGTTTGTGTTCACTTTTATTTCCATGTTGGGTGTATTCTAATGGTATACTAGCCGTCGTGCACAGAGGGAAGCCATGACCGTTAATGTCTGGCCTCCTTCGCCAAAAGAACCCGAACGCTCGCTGTACGTCCCTGGTCTCCTCGCTCCACAACCTGACATTTATGTGTTTTACAGCTCACCGAAACGCAAAAAGTCCAGCAAGTCCAAGAAACACAAACGTGCTCGCTCCGCTTCGTCCGACACGTCTTCCTCCGAGGACGAGCGCCGCAAGAAACGTAAAAGGGAGAAGGACAAGAAACGGTCGAAGAAGGACAAAGACAAGAAGAAGCGTCGGCGCTCCCACAGCCGCTCGCGTTCGCGGTCTCCTACGCCCTCCCACCGCAGACGTCATGTGGAAGAAGATCGGAAGAAGGTTGAGCACGACGACAGGGACCGCCGCCACCGCAGCCGAAGCAAGAGCAAGGGCAAGGACGTGCGACCCCGCTCACCCTCTCGCAGCCGTACCCGCAGTCCAACCCGCCAACCACCTCGCAGTGCCTCGCCCCTCTCCTCCCGGGGCGGCCGCGAGCGCGACCGCCACCCCTCTCGCAGCCACTCCCCCGTCTCTGTTATGGGCGACAAAGGCAAGGCGAGGCTCAAAGCCAGGGATGGGGACAAGGATATGGACGAACATTGGTCTGCTTCCGACGATGAGGAGGATGATGATAACGACGAAGTGGGGCCGAAACCCATCAACGCACCCTCCACCTCCAAAAAGCTCAGCGAACGCGCGTACGGCGGTGCACTCCTGCGGGGCGAGGGCAGTGCGATGGCTGCGTTCCTCCAGGACGACCCGTCGATGCGTATCCCGCGCCGTGGTGAGATCGGGCTGACGAGCGACCAGATCGCGATGTACGAGACGGTTGGGTACGTGATGAGCGGGAGCCGGCATAAGCGGATGAACGCGGTGCGCATGCGGAAGGAGAATCAGGTTATCAGTGCGGAGGAGAAGAGGAGCATTTTGAAGCTGCAGAAGGAGGAGAAGGAGAGGAGGGAGGCGATTTTGAGGGAGGAGTTTAGTGAAATTGTGAATGAGAAGTTGAAGGCTGCGAATGTGGATGTGGAGATGGGTGGGGGCAGTGGGAGCAAGGAGTAGAAGTTTTGATGTGAGCCGTTAGTGATGCTTTATCTGATGTGGTGTTAAAGTCGGTAAAGTATGTTTTAGGTAGAAACTGCAACCGTATTTGAACCGAGTGTTACAGCCAATTTGACATGGTTCTCGTTTGAATGCTGTGTCTGGACCCGCGTGGCAACTGAACTTGTGATAAGATCGCTCGGAACCACAGCTGCTGTTGCCTCCTCTCTTTTTCCCTCTCTTTCTCTCTCACTGTGCGTCGTTCTTTGGCAAAGATGGAGAAGGTATTCATTACTATCCCCCCTGGATCATCATATTGCTCATCGATCAACTGCTCTCCATCGCACTCAATTCCAATTCAGCTACTCAGAAAAGTTCAAAATTGGAAGCCAGCACGGGGCAGTCGAGGATCTAGGCAGGCTGGTGCACTACCACTCTCTGATCTTCAGAGAACAGAGCCAAGTAGTGAGTGCGCAACAATGCCCGTGCCGTACTTGCTGACCCTGATTTGCAGCGGTCAACCCCCATTGTGACATCTTGCCAAACGCTTCGAACGTCACCATGCATCACAGCCATTTCCACGTAGCGGAACGAATCAACAATACGTACAACTTCCGTGAGTTATTTTCCTTTACCGGTTTTGTGGATACTGTTACCAATGCTTGTGAGCGGGCAATTAGAAACGGACACCCAGGCCAATGAGGCGCTACAACTCCTCGGAACCCCCAAGGGATGCGCCTGGGACCCTTCACGCGCATGTTTGGACGGCACCCGTGTTGATCACATCGAGGCTATCATGTCGTGGGCCACTACGCTCGAAGTGGAGCCGACCACCCCGGGAGCTCGAATCCTCTTGATTCCAGGTCCTGCCGGGAGCGGAAAATCCGCATTGGCGCATACCATATCCAGGGAGCTGAATCAAAGAAAGCTCCTCGTATGCTCCGTTTTCTTCGATCACCCTGGCCAACAGCCAACAGCGGAAGATTTCACAAGGGCGCTCATTCTCGGCCTCTGCGCCATGGACGACTCTGTCAAGAAGGCCATTGCAGAACTCGTCGTTGAGAACCGGACGTTGGCCTCAGCGTCAGCAGTGCGTCAGATCCAAGATATAATCCTGCCCATCTTGCCTATGCTCCCTCCGAACCGCAACTTTGTTGTCGGAATCGACGCTCTTGATGAGCAGGCAAACACCACCACACTTCAGCTGCTGCGAGACCATGTCCCCCTCCTCCCTTCAACTTTCCGGTTCGTTCTCACCACCCGCCCCGATCGGCGGGTCATGCAATATCTCGAAAGTCGGCCGCATATTGTGTTCTTCACCCATCGGCTGGTTGGTGATAAGAACGACATTGAGATATTTATTACCGTTCGGCTCTCCCAGACCGACTACTCCAATGACATCTCTCCTGAACTGTTGGACGCATTCATCGCCAAGTCAGAGGGATTGTTCCTCTGGGCCGCAACCGTCCTCAACCACATCGACAACGCATATGACCACGCCGCGGAATTGGCAGATGTTGTAGCAGGCGCGAGTATCTACTGGACAGAGGCTGAAGCGGCCGCTGGGAAGCTGGAGAGGCTGTACGAGCACATCCTGTCGAAGCTGGAGTGGAAGGATCCGCGATTCGTGAAGAAGTACAACATCGTCGTGGGCGCACTTGTTACACTACAGGAGCCGCTTTCGCGCCGTGGGCTGGCTGAATTGTATTCCCCTGACGGGATCACGGAGGACGAGATACATGGGATTTGCATGTTCATCCGACCTTTGCTCCAAAACTACTCCAAGGACGAGGCGGACCAGCCGATACACCTCCTCCATCTCTCCGTTAAGGAGTATCTGGTTCAGCGTGCCAAGCAACCTTTCCGCATCGATTGCGAGGTCCACCATACGAGGCTGGCACGGCTTTGCTTGCGTGCCATTAAACGAGAGCTCACGCCGGAAAACGTGCCAATCCTTGGATACTCAGATGGGGATTGGGCTTGGGATGTGGCGGAGAAAATTCGACCTATCCCGGTCCTTTTGCGGACATCGCTTCCTGCGTCGCTTCGGTACTCCATTCAGTACTTTGATACGCACTGGTGCGCGCTGAGGGAGGAGGCGGATGAGGAACTCGCTGCGCTCCTTCGTGATGTCCTTGTGGAGAATCCTCGGCCGCTCCTGGAAGTCGTGGCCTCGACGAGATCCATGATAGACATCATCTCGCTGCAACGCCAAGTCTTGGTAAGCCCATTTGCTTGACTACCACGTACAATCACTGGACTGACGACTCATCGCCAGGCACACGGTCCTCCGAGTCTCACAACTGCAAGATGGATGGCGAAGATCTACGTCTCGCTTGCCCGGTGCTTGACACTTGAACGTAGAGATATAGACGCTCTTTGTCTTTTCCGGGAGGCAGTCCAGCTGTACGCGCCGCACAAGGACGGAAACCCAGACTTTGCGGTGGAACTCGAATTTGTCACAAGTCTGACGGGGTTGGGCAGGTGCCTATACGACATTGATTGTCTTGTTGATGCCACTCCTTGTGTTGAAGAAGCCCTGGTCATTTGCCGTGCACTGTCACTGACCTATGCGAACGAAACTCGGCAGGCCTTGACCCATTCACTGGAGACTAAAAGCTGTTTGCTGGATAAGATGAAACAGTACGGCGAAGCCTACAAAATCGATATTGAGGTGCTGGACCTGTATCGCCAATTGGTTGTTGGTCAGCCGGACAGGTTTCAGCACATGTTGGGATCAGCGTTGCGAAATCTGGCCTGGAGTCATGATGCATGCAAGAAACACGGAGAAGCAGTCGTTGTCATGCTGGAGGAGGTTGAACTCTGCCGCAAGATGGTGCAACTTGATCCAGACACCAGCGCGGGTCTTTCCACCTCACTTGGACGATTGGCGGGGTATCTTCGAAACGCAGAAAGATTGCCAGAGGCGGTTCAGTACGGTCAGGAGGCGGAGGAGATATGGTGTCAGCTTGCGAGCAACGATCACGAGAAGTACAGCACATTTTGGGCAGAATCCTTGCACAGTGTGGCCAGCCATCTCTACCAGTGTGACCGAGTGGCTGAGGCTATTCCGTTCTCGAACAAGGCGATCGGGATTCTCCGCCAGCTGGCTGAAAATGACGCTTCTGCATTCGAGCCCAGTCTTGCCCAAGCCCTCTACAATCATGCACTCTATATCGGAAAAGCAGGAAGGCCGACTGAGGCGCTTGAATACGGCCGGGAGGCTGTGAAGATACGATGTCGAATTGTGGAGGATCCCAAGAAATACAGCGCCGCTCTTGCACAGTCCTTGGACAATTTGAACGACGCCCTGGACGACTGTGGCCGAGTGGATCAGACCATCCGATTCTCAGACGATGCGATTGAAATTTGTCGCCAGCTGGTTGAAGAGGATCCTTCCACATTTGAAGTCATGCTTGCAGATGCGCTCCACAACCATGCCATTTACCTCAAAATACAGAAAGCACTTAAATATAGGCGTGAAGCAGATGATATTCGAAGCAGGCTTCTGGGTACCATCCCAGACTTCATTTGTATTCACGCTCAATAACACATGTCCTAGGTAGAGAAAAGGTAGATACTACAGATATTGGATCTGACGCCCTGTGTCCTTCGGTGTATCTCAAATTCAAGCGTCTGATTCCGATTAAATATCCAAGGAATAGGAGAAATGCAGCACACGGTGGAACGGCGGTAATATTTGTGTCAGTCGTGGAAGAGCGAACATCAGTCAAACATGAACGCTCACAGGCCAGACAATACCAGAACAAGACTCGTAGGCCACCCTGTCCTACCCAAGTACAATATATTAACTATGGGACCCCTTTCCAACATTCAGCACTTACCGACCAACAACCAAACGTCATGACCAAGACAATTTTGCTCTCGACATTCACCATGGTCGGGACTGGTCTCGGGACAGCCGATTCCGAAATTCACACCAACATTAGTAGGAACAATCGTGACGGTCAGGAGCTGACCCCTAAATGTCGAACCACGACTGTGGATGCTCATCATCGTCTCAGGACCTCTCCAGGGGGACTACCGTCGTTCGCTGTTGCCCGTCATGTAGGAGAAATTCGAGTAGGGATCATGGTAGGGAGAGGACGGTGTATGCAGGCGTAGGATAGTATGAGGAATGGAGGCAGGGATGGAAGAGGTGGATCGCCTCAAGGAGGGATATCATACGAATGCTTGCCCCATTCCCAAGGACGACAGCCATTGGACAGGCCCAAGCCACGTCTGTACCCCAGTCGAAAGGTATGGACGAGGGCGTCGTGCAGCGGTCTGGAATGCATGCTCTGCATTCATTTCTATTGCACGTTTTGGGTATATATTGATGGTACATTTTATTAGTTGTGTAAAGACGAGAAGCAGAAATGTGCTGGCAACAACGGTGGTTCTCATCGCAGATGCTGTGCTGGGACGAACGTGTGAACTGGTGAAGACTGATAGGACTCTTACAAAACTCGAATTGAACTGGTGATCAGACTGTTGTCTCCTGCATCTCTCTTTCTCACACTCTCTCGCTCTCTCTCTCGTCCGGCTTACCTTTGGTACTGTGTTGTGCAGCTTAGTTGGTATCGTCGATTCATTGGATTGGGCAAAGATATGGAGCAGGTACAAGTCCCTAGCCCTCCCGGTAGACCGTGCTATCGCTCATCAATATTTCCCTCCCGCTCGATTTCATTAGTACCTCGACGATGGCCTTCGAGTTTCGGAGGGAAACACAAGCCTACATGGTCAGCTTGCTTGTACGATATCACCGGTCGGAAACCTGACCTTTATTTACAGCAACTGGTCACAGCGGTACTGCCATATCAGCCCTTTCGAATTCCATGCAACGCTTGCATATCCAGACAGCGAACTGGATTGATAACAGTGGCCAGGTTGAAGAGAGGCTGGGGACAAGCGGTAGGGTTGCCGGGTCTGTTGCTGAAGTGCTCAAACTGACCTGGAGTCGCAGAGATCGGTTCCAATCGCAGCATTCTATATGGTGCTTCAGGCATCAATCTGCCGCACGCTCACTTGCAGACAGCGGACCGAATTAGCAACACCTACAACATTTGTGAGTAGATTCCGTCGCGACTTTTGTGGATCGTAATCGTGTATTATTAGATGGAAACACCGAGGTCAACGAGGTGCTACGACTACTCGGCAACCCCAAGGGATGCGCCTGGGATCCTTCACGCGCTTGTTTGCATGGTACCCGCATCAGCCACATCAAGGAGATTCTGTCGTGGGCGACGTCGCTCGAGGCGGGGCCCACTGCCACCTCGGGAGGTCGAATTCTTCTGGTTCCAGGGCCTGCCGGAAGCGGAAAATCGGCGTTGGCGCACACGATATCAGAGCAACTGAACCAGAAAGGGCTCCTCGTGTGCTCAGTTTTCTTTGATCATGCCGGCCAACAGCCAACAGCAGAAGATTTCACAGTGGCGCTCATTCTTGGTCTCTCTTCTATCAACGACTCTGTAAAAAAGGCCATTGCAGAACTCATCGCTCAAAATCGGACCTTGGCTTCAGCGTCAGCACTTCGTCAGGTCAAGGACATAATCATCCCCATCTTGCCCAAGCTCCCTTTAAACCGCAACTTCGTTGTAGGCATCGACGCCCTTGACGAGCAGCCAAACCCCACAACACTTCAACTGCTACGAGACCATGTCCCCCAGCTCCCTTCAACGTTTAGATTCATCCTCACCACCCGCCCTGATCGACGAGTGATGCAATATCTGGAAAATCGACCTCACATCATATCCTTTCCCCGCCGTCTGGTTGGTGATAAGAACGACACTGACGTGAAGATCTTTATCACGTTCCGGCTCTCCCAGACCGACTACTCGGATACCATCTCTCCTGAACTGTTGGCCGCATTCATCACCAAATCCGCGGGACTGTTCCTCTGGGCCGAAACCGTACTGAACCACATCGACAACGCGTTTGACCACGCCGAGGAATTGGCGGATATCATAGCAGGCGCAAGCAGCTACTGGACAGAGGCTGAAACGGCCGCTGGGAAGTTGGAGAGGCTGTACGAGCACATCCTGTCGAAGCTGGAGTGGAAGGATCCGCGGTTCGTGGAGAAGTACAATATCGTTATGGGGGCACTTGTTACAATGCAGGAGCCGCTTTCGCGACGTGGGCTGGCTGACTTGTATTCCCCTGACGGGATCACCGAGGGCGACATACATGGGATCTGCATGCTTATCCGACCTTTGCTTCAAAACTACTCCAAGGACGACCCGACGCAGCCCATACACCTCCTCCATCTCTCCGTTCAGGAATATCTGGTTCAGCGTGCCACGCAGCCTTTCCGCATCGACTGCGAGGTCCACCACAAACGCTTGGCACGGCTATGCCTCCTGGCCATCAAACGAGAACTCACATTGGCAAACGTGCCAATCCTTGGATACTCGGATGGGGATTGGGCTTGGGATGTGGCAGAGAACGACCGCGAGATCCCAGTTCTTCTACGTACATCGCTCTCTGAGCCGCTTTGGTACTCAACACAATACTTCGATACACACTGGCCCTCCCTGAGAGAGGAGGCGGACATAGAACACATCACACTCCTTCGTGAGATCGTTGTGGACAATCCCCGGCACATCCTTGAAGTTGTGGCTTCGACAAGGTCAAAGTTAGACATCGTCTCGCTGCAACACAAAGTCTCGGTGAGTCACTTCCGATACCGCTACAATCACCGGATTGACGACTCTTTGCTAGCCATGCGGTCCTCCGAGTCTCGCATTTGCAAGGTCGGCGGCGAGGATATACCTCTCTCTGGCCCGGTGTCTGTACGGAGTCATCCGATATGCAGAAGCCCTTCCTCTATTCCAGGAAGCAGTCGCGCTATACGCTCCACACAAAGACGAAAATCCAGACTTGGCGGTGGAACTGGAATATGCCGCAAGTCTGACGTGGTTGGGCAGTTGCCTCAACAAACTTGATCGTCCCGATGATGCCCTTTCCCGTGTCGAAGAAGCCCTGGTCATTTACCGTCGACTGTCACTGACATATACGAACGAAGCTCGACTAGCCTTGGCCCACTCACTGGAGACGCAAAGCTATGTGCTGGAAAAGATAAACCGGTACGATGAAGCCTACGAAATCGACATGGAAGTGTTGAGCCTGTATCGCCAATCGGTGGTTGGTCAACCGGAGAAGTTTCAGGACCGGCTGGGGTCAGCATTGCGGAATTTGGCCTGGAGCCTTGACGCATGCCAGAAATACGAAGAAGCTGTTGTTGTTGCGCAGGAGGAGGTTGAGCTTCGTCGCAAAATGTTGGAACGTGATCCGAAAGCCAGCCCAGAGCTTGCCACATCACTTGCAAGATGGGCAATGTTTGCCGACCACGCAGGAAGATCACTAGAAGCTGTTCAATACGGTCAGGAAGCGGTGGAGATGCAACGTCAATTCGCGGACAATGATCCTGAGAAATACAACCCCAATTTTGCACAGTCCTTGTACAATTTGGCGGCCCATCTTGATCATTGTGGTTTGGTGGTCGAAGCTATCGCATTCTCATACGAGGCGATCAAGATTCATCGTCTCCTGGTCTCAAACAATCCTTCCACATCCGAGCCCAATCTTGCCGACTCCCTCCATAACCATGGACTGTATATTGGAAAAGCTGGACGGGCAGAAGAGGCCGTAGAATACAGTCGGGAAGCGGTGGAGATATGGCGTCGACTCTTGGAAAACAATCCGCAAAAATGCAGTGCATCCCTTGCCAACTCCTTGCACAGTTTGGCCAGCCATCTTGATGACTGTGGGCGATTGGCCGAGGCTATCCAATTGTCACAAGAGGTAGTTGAGATTAGTCGTCTCCTGGTTGCAAAAGACCCTTCCAAATTCGGGCCCAATCTTGCCAACTCCCTCCATAACCATGGACTGTATACCGGAAAAGCTGGAAGGATAGCAGAGGCCATTGAATATAATCGGGAAGCGGCGGAGATACGGCGTCGATTCGCACACGACAATCCTGAGGCATACAACACCAATCTGGCATACTCCTTGCATATTTTAGCGACCCAACTTAACCACTGTGGTCGGGTGGTCGAAGCTATCCCATTCTCATACGAGGCGATCGAGATTCGTCGCCTACTCGTTGCGAATGACCCTTCCACATTCGAGCCCGACCTTGCCAACTCCCTCCATAACCATGGACTGTATATTGGAAAAGCTGGACGGGCAGAAGAGGCCGTAGA
>ML210279.1:0-85128 GCA_004369085.1 Coprinopsis marcescibilis
GCTCATCATGAGGTTGATATGTCCGCTGCCCTAGCTGTGCCCATTCATTCCCTTCACTGGGTCTCTGCAATGCCCGCCGAATGCCTGATGTCCAAGTTCTACTGTGTTCCTTTTGATATTTTAGCCAAATAGGCTGGTGTAAGTGGCATGCCTTGGTTTTCTCCAAACATGTTGACAATCCTTGACATGACAACGGTTGCCCCATTCCTCTTTGTGAGCAGTGCAGAATGATGCTCCTCGATAGTTATCCAAGGATTTGCTACAACCATCAAAGGCACAGTGTGTTGGTCCAAAAACAACTCCATCAACAACAGCCATTGATACAGTAGGCTCCTCTTCATTACTGTCCACATCCATTGTATCACTATCCCTGCTTCCACCACCCGTACTTTCCAATGAAGTTCCTTGCAGTGCATCTGCTGTTTCCTTGTAAATATGTGTGCATTCTTCACATGCATGATTTGAGGCAGCAGAGATTACACCATCATTTCCAAAGGCATCAAATGCTGCTTCTACCACATTGTCAATTGGAAGATTATCCTTTGTTGTTAAGTTGACTTGTTTGTTGGTTCCTAGCATCCGCAGTGATCCTTGAACAAAAGCTTGCCATACTTGTCTTCTAGTAATCTTGAGATTTGAATTTTGAGAATTCAAACCAAAAGACAAATTCCACCATGCAGTAATAGCATCTGCTGAAGCATGAAAGCTATACATAGCATTCAACACACTCTGAGCAAATATACGGTCTGCCCATAAGTTGGCCCCAATCTTGATGTAGCGTGCTGAGTTGAAATAACACCAATATTTTGTTCCTTGATAAGAAGTTATCTCATGATCTGCAGCATAGGTAACTTGACACCTTGTGCAATGCCCATGAACAACTGCTCCATGTTGGTAGACTTTGCTTCCTTTGATGAGAGATATTGAGGGAACATCTCTTCGGCGAGTGGTCGTATGCAGAGCATATGGATGACAAGTTGATGTTACACAATGTAAAAGTTGTGGACAAACAACTATGAGTGGCTGGAGTGCTTGAGGATCTAATGGTAGCAATTGACCATCCAAAGCTCCATTTGAGCTGTATGATACAAAATCCAGTAGCTTTAAAAGCCGATTAATCTTGTTAGCCAGTTTGTCCTCTTTGAACACTTTTGCATTGCTGATTTTTTGCTGACCAAACAGGTTTTGACCTTCTGTTGCTGAAAAAAGCTGCTTTTGAGCAGATCCAATTCATTCCAGGAGTAAACTTGAGAATATCTTGATCCAGGAAGTCATTTCTTGTGGACTCTTATTGTTTGGAAGCCCCAGCTGTGCTTGTGAATGAAGATTGAAAAGTTCCGGATTGTCTAAAACACTAAATAAAGTAATCAAAACTGTTTGAAGTTTGATCTCTGAATGAAAGTTGGATTCAACAAAAGAATTGAAAGCTGTCCAAGTAATATCTGGAAAGTTCATAAATGTTGCTGTAGCTTCTGCTGATACACCAGGAATAAATGAAGCAACAAATAGATATAATAGTACATATTTCAAAAAAGATAATGGTACAAAATGGAACTTTTGAATACTTGCAGTCTTCAATTGTAGCAAAAACAAAACAAAAAGTGAGGCATAAAACAAATACAGACAAGAAATGAATGTACTAAAAGATAATCCAGGAGAAAATACAAAATATAAAAAATACAGGCAAAAAGAACACAAGCTGGAGGCTAACAAAGCAATAAATAGGTGAGAAATCCACAAGAAAAGAGATGGAAGATATAGGAATGCCAGACTAAAAGAAAACAAGCCAAAGAATTGGGAATATATCAAACGCAAGTCAGAAATACTTAAACCAGCTTACTTCTTTGCTCTATAATAAATTTAGATTTAAATATATATTTCTGAAGTTAATGAACTTACTTCTGAGAGATCTTCTTGGAAGTGGTTGAAGACTTGGACTTTTTCCTCTGAGATTTTTTCTGTCTCTTCTGAGAGGAAGAAGAGGAGCTCGAAGACTTGGAAGGTTCAGAAGAAGAAACCGCAGGAGGGGAAGGGGGGAAGGGGCGATCAATGCGAATTATCTTGTATTTGTCAAAAACTGCTCCAAGGGCCACCATTTGCCTTTTGAGATCAGTAAAGGCATATTTGCCTTTGAATATTCCCTAAACTTCAAAATCAGAAGGGGTAGTCTCAGAAGGCCCACGGTTAAACCAAGCTTGAAGAGATGGGAAGTTGGAGACATAGGCAAATAAGACCCAGTGTTCATTGTAGTGGCTCTTTTTGACAAACATCTCCTGAAGTTGGCCCTGATTGAGCTATGGATATGGCCAGCCTGGAAGTGTCTTCTGAACCTCAAACCTGGCTTTGACCTCCAACCATTGCAGGTACATTTTGTACTGGCCTTTCATGCTGACATGTTGTCCAAGCAACCCTTTTGCAAGTTCACTTGGAACCTGCAATAGAGAAATCAAATGAGTTAGAGTTCTTGTATTAGAAGAATCTTCCTCATTGATATTTGCTACTGGAGCAGCAGAAGGTGGGCCAGTTGAGGAAGAAATACGCAAAGATCCTGCAGATTGAGAGGAAACACCATGTAATCGGCTGAAAGAGAAGTTGGAAGCTGCTGGGGGTCAAGGAATGGTCCAGGAAGGTTTGAAAGTAGACTAAAATAGCCAAATTAAGCCTTTTACTAGAAAGGTTAAGTATTTAACATACCGCAAGAAGTACAAACCCCATCTCAGTACTGTTCTCGTCTTCAAACCACTCAGCTTTGGTAGATGAAGAGTATAAAGTCTTGATATGGCCCTGAAGCATCCAGCAATCACTTGAGAAGTCCCAAGTCATTATAGCTGGGTTGGGCTCTAATGTATCTGTTAATCTTTAATTAAAACAAAAATACTAAAACATACCAGCAAGAAACACATTTTTAGAAACCAAATCAGTCAGAATTTCACCCAGAGTTGGAAACTGGACCATTTTGAGAGTGAAAGATTGCTTCACTTTTCCAGGAATGATTGTTTGAGGGTCCTCACTAGAAGCCCATACAAACACAGATCCCAATGTAGGCACAACTGGGTCAAGCTCTACAGATGGCTCTTCCAAAAAGTCTGCCATATCTGCCATGTTGTCATAATTGCCAAGAGCTTTACCCTGTAATTTTCCATCTGAAGTGCGAGATGACCCTTGAAGATCCAGAGGCCAGTCATCAGATGAGTCGGAATCTAAAACAATTTAGTAAAAATATGATTTCAAAGAATAAAAAACACATACCATAAGCATTTCCTTGCTTTTTCTCAATATCATCCTCCCCCTTCTCTTCATCATCTTCTTCATCCCCCTCTTCCTCATCTCTTTCCTTGTCCCCCTCATCATCATTATCATCATCATCATCATTGTCATCATCACCATCCTCTTCCGCATCCTCCTCATCCTCCTCTTCTTCTTCCTGTTCCTCTTGTTCCAGTTCCTGTTCCAGTTCATGTTCCAGTTCCAGTTCATGTTCCTGTTCCTTGTCTTCTTTGTCCTTATCATTTTCCTTCTCCCCCTCCTTCTCATTGCTCTCTTCTCTTTTTCCTTCCTGAGATAACAAAATCTTGGTTTTGCCTTTGAAGCTTTTAGCGGGCAGAACTACTTCAACATGTTGGCGGATGTTGGAAGCTTGCTGACTAGTTGCTTTTGTCATAGCTCTAGTACGGCAGGGTGGTGCAACAGATGTATTTCCAGTATCAAGAATTTGTTCGGAGCTATAGTAAGTGATATTAATACAAATTCAAAAAAAACATAAGTAAAATACAGAATTATCCACATACTTTGACTTTTGAGCTGACTTGGACTTCTTCTTAGCTGGTAAAGAGCTTGAACCAGTAGCAGCACATTTCCGGCTATTTCAAGTAGTTGGCATGCTGAAAGTTCAAACTATGATTGAAAGATTAATACATACATTGAGTAACACCACAGGTACAGGTGCAGATAGTAGAAAACAGGCACAGACAGACTAGGTAGACATGCCACACAGGCAGCAAGGGGCAGGGCAAACACATGCACAAAGAGCACAATGGTCAGCAAACAGGCGCAATGAGCATGGGCAGCAAGAGGCAGGGCAAACAAGTGCGCAACAGGTGGCAACTGGGACAGGTGCTACAACAGGTGCAAAGAGCACAGTGGGCCAGGCAGGCAGCAATCGAGATGGGCGCAATGAGCACAGTGGGCAGGGATGGCACAGTGGGTGGGTGGCACCTGCAACAAGCGCAAAGGGCGGGGGAGCGTGCAGCAGTGGCACCTACAACAAGCACAGGTGGGCAGTGAGGGTGGCACCTATGATAAGCACAGCAGGCGCGGATGGGCATGGGACAGGGAAGGGCACGGCAGCTGTAACAAGCACAAAGGGCAGTTAGGGCGCAGCAGGCGGTGAGTGGCACCTACAACAAGCGCAAAGGGTGCAGGCAGGCGGCACCTGTGACAAGCACAAAGGGCGGGAAGCGCGGCGAGCATGGGCGGCACCTGCAACGAGCAAGAAGGGCAGGTAGGGCACGGCAGGCATGGGCAGACAGTGAGTGGTACCTATGACAAGTGCAAAGGCAGCAGGCAGCACCTGCAAAGGGCACAAAGGGCATGAAGGGCAGGGAGCACGCCAGGTGGCACTTGCAATGAGCGCAGGCAGGCGGGGAAGCGGGCGGTACCTGTGACAACGAGTGCGAAGGGCAGTTAGAGTTAGGGTGCAGCGGGCGCGGGCAGGTGGTAAGTTGTACTTATGACTAGCGCAGCGGGCGTGGCAATGAGCGCGAAGGGCAGGGAGCACAGTCGGCAGCACCTGTGACGAGCGCGAAGGGCAGGCAGCACAGCAGGCAGCACCTGCGACAGGTGCAAAGGGCGCAAAGGGCAGGGAGCGCGGCAACCACAGGCAGCAACTGCAACAAGCAGGGCGGGCGCGCAGTGAGGTAGTACCTATGATGAGCGCGAAGGGCGCGGGCGGCACCTGCAACGGGCGCAAAGGGCAGGGAAGCACGCAGTGGGTGCAAAGGGCAGAGAACGCAGCAGGCGGTACCTGCGATGAGCAGGGAGGGTGCGAGGGGCAGGGAGGGCGCAATGAGTGCAGTGGTGGCGTGTCCGGGTGTTGAGCAGTGGGAAGATGAAGAGGCTCAACCGAAGTGGGAGCAGGGGGGCAATAGGGAAAGGGAAGAAAGAGTATGTGGTTGTGTTGTCAACCAGCCCACGCATCAACTGTACAGTTGATGGGTGGCCTTTCCCATGACCTTTTGTGTGTGTTTTTTTTTTCCTTTATGCATGGGTTCAATCCCTGCTCAGGCCATATATTGTTTTTGGTTTGAGAGTTCAATCCCATGCCAGGCCATTTTATTTTAGGGGTGTGAGATTTCAATCCCTGCCTAGGCCATTTTATTTTCTTGGTTTGGGGGTTCAATCCTGTTGCAGGGCACTTTATTTCTCCCAGTTTAAATGCATGAATAGACACTCATTGTCATCCTAGTGCCGTGGTTTGAGCCACAGTCTGGCTGTATAGCCTTAGACAGCTCTTTCATGGCATTTGTATGGCAGCTGCACAGCCCCGGCATAGCCTTTGTACAGCAGCCACACTCCAGCCACATGGCTCTGGCATGGCCTTTGTACGGCCTTCACACAGCAGCCGTACCAGCGCTGCGCTCCAGCCGCACAGCTCTGGCATGGCCTTCACACGACAGCTGCACCAGAGCCATGCCAGAGCCGTGTCAAGGCTGTACCAGCTCCATACCAGGGCTGCACGGCCGCTGTGCAGCTGCCGCAAGGACCTGTGGGGGAGGGTAAAGTACTTGGTGATGTTGTCATGTTCCTCAAGAGTTTTGGTGAAAATAAGAATGTTGTCCATATAGATACTGACAACGCCTTTGAGTAGGAGATCATGAAACAGGTTGTTCATCATATGCTGAACAGTTGCAGGGGAGTTTGTTAGTCCAAAAAACATGACAAGTGGTTCAAACAGGCCACAGTTAGTGATGAATGTGGCTTTCCATTTGTCGCCAGACTTCATTTGCATATTGTTATATCCCCAGCAGATGTCAAACTTCATGAAATATTTGGCACCCTGAAGTTTCTCAATAATCTCCAAGATGAGAGGTAACAGGTATCTGTTTTTGATGGTCATCATGTTCAGTCGACAATAGTCCTGGACTGGAGGCAATTTAGAAGGGCGGATACAACCTGAATTCAGATGTTCATCAATGAACTCATCAAGTTCATGCTGCTCTGTCCTGCTGACTGGGTAGATATTGCTGGTGAATGGCTTGGAGTTGGCTGGCATGATCCCAAGGACGATGCAGAGGTAGTTCATCGAAAGAGGCTTTCACAAAGACGGGAGCAAAGTCGTGTAGGTATTTATTGGTTGGCAAAGGTTTTGTTTTTGGTGGTATTGGTGTACGTCGATCAGTTTTGTCAAGCTGTATTGCACGAATGTGACAAATACAAGCAATAAGGTCATTGTGGGTAGCAGGGATAGCTAAGAGGTGCTCTCCAGAAGCAAGGATAAAAGTGATTGGGTGTATGTTGTCATCATCCTGCACAGAACCTTCAGAAGATGGTGTATCAGCATGGTCTAGGGACTGTAGATCATCCCAAGTCTGTGGTTCATTGCATGAGTGAGGCAATGGTTAAAGCATATGATGCCAGCTTTCCAGTCAACCAAGGGGTTATGAAATTGAAGCCAGCTGAAACCTAAAATGATAGGTGTTGAATTCAGATTAGTCACAAGTAAGCTCAGGGTCATGACATGTTCTCCAATTCGCATACACAGGGTTACCGTTTCTGATAGCCCTGTTGACTGCAAAGTCTTGATCAATATATTGATCATCTGCTCCACAATCAATCAGGAAGTCAATATTGATGGTCAATGTGAATACTGGACACTGAAGGGAGGTTAGGACAGTAATGGACTTGTTGGAAGAGCTCTGGATGGTTTGAGGCTTTTGCTTTAGATCGCGTAAGGATCGTAAAGCCTGATCGTCAGGGGCAGTCACAATGGCCCTGACAAGGTTGGGTGTAACCTCTGGTGGTCGGTCATTAGCAGACCACCTGAATAGGTTTGGTGGATTGCAAGGCAGCAAAGCAAACGAGCAATGCAGAGTCTTGCCCAAGGATGTGCATGTGACCCCATGCTGCTCAACACAAATAACTACTTGTAACTTTGCTGTACTATTGAGGTCCAACTGTAATTCTCAGTCAGCTCAAACCTCAACCTGTTCTGATATTTTCCTTGTCTCTGAAACTCTGTTTTGCACCCACCTACCACTTCCCTTGTTTCTTTAGAATACACTTCTTTCCAATTTCTTTTTCCACAAGTCCAACTCATTAGCAACTCATCAGTTTCCAATGGCTAGGATCCTCTCATCACATCTCAGTACATTTATCCTGTGTAGTTGCACATACAGACCCCTGTTTGCAATTGCTGTATCCACCAGTGCCCATCGGTGCAAGTTTCAGGTTTGGCACATCCAAACCCATGCACTTCAGGCTCGCCATGTCTAGTGATGTTTGGTAGATGTACACAATGCAACAGTATGATTCGCAACTGTCATGTTATATGCACAAACTACCAAACCACAAAAGTTAAGGGAGTTCTGAATCTTTCTCAAATCTTTCTTGCCACTGGGGAACCTGCCACTCAATGGCCTGCTACCCACTATGTAGCTTGTTACCCAGTGGTGACAATACCACCCTTTTGAACTACATCAGCAAAAGGCTCAGCCTGTAGAAGGTGTGTGATGCCATAGCAGCACGGGCACCACACTTGTACACATGCCATGTGGTCACAATTGACCTTTGTGTTGCCACAGTGCAATATGATGGATATGTATCACTACAATGGTGATGTAGTAACACAGTTCATGCACTTATGGTGCTTACACCTTCACAAATTGCTTTCTCATATGTACAGTACAGCATATAGTGTCCTGGAACCGATATGATTGTAATTTGAATAATACATGATTATTTAAACTAATCTTCATCCTCAGACACCTCAATCTCCTCATCATCATCATCTCCACCATTTCCATTCCCATTGTCATCATCCTAAGCTGTATCGTGGCCACTAGTTTTGATAAACTTCTGGGTTTCTTTGCAAATCTCAGCCCACTTCTTCTCAGTAAGCTTCAGGATTGCTCAAAGGTGGACCTTGAAGTGTTTGCACCACGCAGTAGCAGAGAACTGGTGCACATTTTGGGGGGCTCAACCATCCCTCCAAAGCTTCAAGGCACGTTCAACCTGAGAACAGTGAGAAAGGTCAAAAACAAGCCATGTGAAGCACATGCACTGCAACCGCAGACAATGCCATCACTCCCACTGGATACCCATGTTGAAAGCCAGAGAGCGCAGCAAATGCACAGGCAAGCAGGAGGCCAATGTATATGACTGGGTAGGACATATTTACCTTGTAGTAAGAAGTAGTTAAGAGTGCTAGATAGCTTAGCAGGTGGTAGTTGAGAGGCAAGAGAGATATTTCATATAGGGCTAAACTACAGCCCTTATATACCTATTCTACAAGTGTATTAGTAAGCAAGTTACATGCTACATATGATAAGTAAATATATATATAGACATTGCTAAAATGTTCCAGCATAGTCTAGACTCAGGTATGAGTCAGTATAAGTAATAATGACACAAGTAAATGTGTCATGGTTTGTAATACTGTAGTCATGTATATAACATCAGTCATGAGTCTGACATAAGTGTAGTCAATTGTTCTAAGTTCAGCACTCCACCTTGCATGGTTGCTGGTATAGGCAATCTAAGCATTTTTAGAAGAGTAGATAACTAGACCAATCTTCTGACAAAAATGCTCAAACTTCACCCAACCTAAGGCTTTGGTGAACATGTCTGCAGGGTTGTCATTGCCTGGAGTGAACAATACTTCAATATTACAATCCTCCACACATTCACATAGCAAGTTCTTTCCACCAGGCTAAGGCAGCTTGCTTCAATCCATAAAGGGCTTTATGAAGGTGCAGGACTTTGCCTTCTTTGCCCTTGACTTTAAAGCCTTTGGGGTGTTCCATATAGATTTCTTTGTCTAATGGACTGTAGAGGGATGCATTCTTAACATCCAGTGCAGTTGAGTGCCATCCTTCTAAGGAGGATAAGGCAAGTGCAAGTTGAATGCTCTCAAATCTGACAACTGGTGAGAAGATTTCATTGTAGTCTAATTCCTCTATTTGAGGTAAACCCTTGGCAACAAGTCAAGCCTTTTTGAAACCTTCAGTATTTTTATCAAAGACCCAATGACACTTGACAGTCTTTCTTCCTTTTGGAAGGTCTACAAGACTATAGACCTGGCATTTCTCTAGAGCGCTAAGCTCTTCCAAGCACACCTTTGTCCATTCCTGCTTCTGAGGTTCTGGCATTCTCAGAATATTGCGATATGTCCACTCTCGTGGTTCTGCATTCAGACGTCCGTTTGCATCTACTGCTTTGGCAAGCAAGTAATTGCATAATTCAACTCCCCCTTCATGGCATAATTTGGTTAACTGTGCATCTTCCATCATGTCTACTGCAGATGCATGAGTGCTATAATCAGCACACTTGGAATCCAAGTTTGTGTCCAGGTTTTTGCAACTTGGTTGCCAAGCGACCATTCTGAGAGCTACCCTCAGTATCACCAACAATTTTCTTCCATGCTGTCTCACGATCTGTTTTCTGGAGAATAACTCCAGGGCATTCATTGCCGTAGATATTGCCAGGATGGGCAGGCTGTATCCTAATCCAACCAGAGCAAAGTCTCCCAGGTGGCCGATCATCCTGAGGTTGCTCATCCTCTTGTGGTACAATAGGAGGTTCTGGTGGTGGATTAGGCGCATCATCCTCATCACCGCTATCTGAAGTGTTTGATGGTTCTGGATGATGTCCTTGATTAAAGGGTTTAGGAGCAGGGTTGATCATCATCATCATCAAGCCATATGTCTGGTGCAGGTGATTCAGAGCTGCTACTATCATTTGGCTCATCATTGTCATCAGGTGAATTATTGTCAATGTGAGTGAAGTGTCCTGGCTCAGCATTTGACTGTTTTGGAAACATCTTCTCATCGAAAATGGCTTTTGTAGCCAGATGAATTCGATTGTTTGTTAAGTGCATGAATTTGAAGCCTTTAATGCCGGTTTGATAGCCAATAAAGCACATCAATTCTGATTTAGGCGATAGCTTATTTTTGCACTGTTCAGGAGTCAAGTGCACCCAAGCACCACAACCAAAAACATGAAGATGTGAGATGTCAGGAACTTCTTTATTTAGAAGCTCGTATGGTGTTTATCATTTAAGGTGTTGCATAGGAGTTCTATTGTAGACATGCATAGCATATCTGACTGAGAATTCCCACCAGCTACTAGGAGCATGTGCATCATGTTGCAATGACTCCCCCTTGTCCATGATAGTGCAGTTTATATGCTCTCCCTGACCATTGTGTTTGGGAGTTCTTGGTACTGATGACATTGTTTTGATGCCATTTTCCTGGAGAAACTGCTCGAGTTTCAAGGACTTGTATTCACCACCATAATCAGACATGATAGTTTTCACTGCTGTATTATACTGAGTCCGCACATAGACAATAAAGTCCTTGAGCTTTGTCAGTGCTTCACTCTTCTCTTTCAAGAAGAAAATCCATAAATGGGAAGTGAAGTCATCCAAGAAGGTGATGATATACTTGTAGCGGTGATAGGAAATCACAGGAAATTCCTTTGGATCACTCTGAATCTTTTCAAGGGGTTGAGTTGCACAGGTGTCAGATGGCAGAAAAGACACTGCCAGCATTTTTCCAAGTGCGCATCCTTGGCATATGGGGTTGCCTTTGGGAACCTCAATCCCTTTGGGGAAAGATCTTGTATGATCTTGAGCTTTCATCAACACATCTTTTGATGGTGCCCAAAACGTTGATGTAAGATTTCATAATCCACCATGTTTGTTGTTGCCTTGTTGACAGAAAAGGTTGTGAATGCAGATGTATGTGTATGAACCCAAAATATAGTCCAAGTACTCTTGGACAAGCAATAATGCTCAGATATTTCAATCCTACCTTCTGAAGTGACATATGCCTTAGGTTTCCGATTAGGCTGTGTCCATCTTTCAGAAATACTCCTACCAATAATAACCGAATAGAGAGTTTAGGTATATATAGTACTGGATGTATGTGGATGGTGCTTAATTGGTTTCAAATTAGCATTTGCAGGAAGGCGGTACCAACACCTTTGATCTGCAGTGAAGCTGATTTACCAGTGGTTCCTACTTTGCCATTAGCTTCTTTAAAATCCACCAAGTCATCCAGGTCCATCATCATATGATGACTGGCTCCTGAGTCCAGTATCCAATTTCGCACATCATGCTTTTGTTTCTTACAGAGATCACATGAGGAAGAGAACACAGATAGAATGATATTATTGTAAAATGATGTAGTACTTGCTGAAATAAAAGCACTTGTACTACATGCAGCTGCTGCTGGATCTATATAGTGGGATCGTCACTGCATATCATCCTGCCTTAGTTCATCTGTATCTCAATAAGAAATGAGTATGTACCCTCAGAGATATGCCTGATATCTGGCATCCTCCTGTCAGTCCCACCATTCTTCTCTCTGCTGGTTAGTCCAACTCGGATCCTCAGGTTCTTGGGAGAACCAAGGAGTGGGTGGACAGGACAATAGATGTGTGTCTTCCTTGGGATCACCAAGTGAAACCATGTCTTCATCGTCAGAGTAGATATCAGAGACATACAACTCCTTCTCTCCTTCTGTGTCACTAATGGTGATTCAATCAATCAGGCTTTTCTTTGCTGTATAATAGCAGCCGTCATCAGATCGAGCAGGTGAAACACTTTGTTTGCGGGCACCAGTCAGAGTTTGAATTTCCCAAATGGGTTTGTTCATCAAGTGTTGATACTCAATGAGTTCCTCTAACCGCCTGATTGTTTCGGTGGTTTTGGGGGCTCTAAGACTATTGCAGAGATCTCAGGCACTCTGGTACACTGAATATGGCGATTGAGTTCCCTTGCTGACAAGCTGATCAACCCATTTGCAGGCAGTAGCACTCTGGCTATAAGTGTGGGAAGGCATATCAGAGCGAGCATAGCGCATTAGTGCTTTGCCGCTTTTGCCAATTTCCAGGGTGGAGTGTATGGCTTGTTGAGGTGGTGGAGGATTTTGAGGGACAGGAAGCATGGGTGTGTCGATATCCATAGTAGAGTCATCCAGAGTGATTGATGAGTAAGTGGCTGCTGCCAATTGAGTGGCGGCAATGCAGGCCTTGACCTTCTGTCCTCCCCACTTCTTCTTCTTGAAGGGCTGTTGTTGCTGATTGCCGGTGTTGGCAGGCAGCGGTGCGGAAGATGTTGATGGTTGCAATTGTTGTTTTTGATGGAATGGTCGATGGGTTGCCTTCTGATTTGCATAAGTTGGGTTCTGGCCTTTGGGTTTGATCGTGCTGATCCGATTGGCAAGTGCTTTCGGCTTGGATTGCCGTTCCTATTCCAAGATGACCTTTTTCTTCAGAATATCGAGTTTGGCTTCATCCATTGTCTGATTTTCTTGAAGAAAGGTCTGAGCGACAACTTCAAACTTCTTTGGGAGGGTGCCCAACACCATCAAGGTTGTGACGTATTCAGGCATATCAATTTTGTTTGCCTTTACTTGCACCATGATTTTATCAAGCTCAGAGAACTCCTTCATCAGCAATTCCTTGCCACTGGCGCAGAAGTTCAAGAGCTTCATGACCCATTTATACACAGTGCCATGCATTATAGATCCAAAGTGTTCTTTGAGGTTGTCCCAGACAGTCATTGAAGAAAGACCAATGTGCATCTTCAAAGAAGGCGCAATCTTGAGGGTTATTGCACCAATCGCCATTCTATGATCTGGTTATGGCAAAGAAGAGCTTCAGCAGCACTCGCAGTTGAAGGAGGATCATCAGGTAAGCCGATTACTCCATCAACATAAAGCCAGAGTCCTTGGCTTTGAAGGTAAGTGGCCATCATATTGCTCCATTGAATCCAGTTGTTGCTGTTGAGAGTGGGAACAAGATTTAGGGCAGAGGAAGACATATCTAGAAGAGGAAATATTGATCAGTAATTTATCCAAAATAAATAAATACATAAGATGGATTTATGGAATCAAATAGATACCCCTCCTGGCTCCGATGATTCCTCAATCAGTTCCGTCACATGCACTGGAATTTTGTAATCCCTGTCCTGAGTACCATATGGAGGTGGCATGCTTGCATCCATTCAGCTGAGTTGTTGACTCGAAGATGATTGGTTGCTGGGATTCCAGATTTGATTGACCATTCGGTTGATGTGGACCCAGATCTCAGATACAGAGGGATTTGGAGATCCACTGTTGGACTATCTACCAGATCAATTCAATGCATTGGATGCATTGGGAGTAGAGTGTTGGCTTTGATGCCACTCTACGCATCGTCAAGCCGCCAAGCATCCAGACTGTCCACAGCCGTGAGTGGCGCATTCAGGTCTGTGTCGTCATGGAAGGCCTTGCTCTTGTCTCTGCGGATGGTTCACATGAGACGGTTGTGGCGGTTGGACACCATCATTGACTAGATTCCTCATGAAGCCAATAAAAGGCTCAAGGTGGATATCTAAGTCAAAGATTTCCCACAGGACATTTGCCAGCATATAGGCAATAAATTTTGCCAATGAAAGGCTACTTATATTGGGGCTGGCAGGGCCCATAACCTGTTGAAATCCAGAGAGTGCAGCAAATGCGCAGGCAAGCAGGAGGCCAATGTATATGACTGGGTAGGACATATTTACCTTGTAGTAAGAAGTAGTTAAGAGTGCTAGATAGCTTAGCAGGTGATAGTTGAGAGGCAAGAGAGATATTTCATATTGGGCTAAACTACAGCCCTTATATACCTATTCTACAAGTGTATTAGTATGCAAGTTACACACTACATATGATAAGTAAATATATAAATAGACATTGCTAGAATGTTCCAGCATAGTCTAGACTCAGGTATGAGTTGGTCTAAGTAATAATGATGCAGGTGAATGCATCATGGTTTGTAAGAGTGGATATGGTGCATGTCATCATGGCGCAAGCAAGGACCATGGCATGACTGCATCTACATCGTTGAGGAAGAGATGAAACTGGGATTTTGTGGGCTGGCTGTTGTTTGGGTAAAGGTGTTCGTTAGCTTCAGTTTCAAAAGGGAGGATTATCAGTGCACTGTTGTGGGGTGGTTTAAGCAAGTGGGGCGTGGTCCAGACAGAGACTGAGGGCTTTGGATTGTGCAGCCAGACTGCTCATTCAATGGGGTTGACCAGGATGTAAATGTCATCAACATCAATGCCATTATTTGGTCTGTTCACCTTATCCCTGCTTATGGCCACCTCTGCATCATGCCTGCACAATTTTGCCACATATGGACACTGGATGTGTTTGATAGGTTCTATGTAAATAAATACATTGACCACCATGCACATGAGATAGCTTTCTAATGCACCACTATGACATTGCTAAATCTCTCTCAAGTTCAATTGTTTTGACATTTAGCTGCATATGTCTCAAAAGCCTGTGTAATTGAGTGGTTGGGTGTGTAGGCATAAGTGCCGGAATCATACAGGTATAAAGGCCATGGGCATGTATTTGTAACAGGGTACAGGTATAGAGCCCCTGGATGCCCGTATGGACTACGGGCAATATGCTCAATATGCCCAATATGGCCTTCTACACCCTAGGCATTTTGCTGATGTAAACTTGTGTTGACAGCAGTAACACAGCAGATTTGCCTCCTCCTCCTCCATGGCTCACGCAACAAGCATACTTGTGTGGAGTGGGATTTGAAGGGACCTGGAGTCGGTTTCCCGCCCACCCAGGCTAGCCGTCTGGTGGTCTCCCTTCACCCCACAACCTGGAGATTGGCTCAAGTCTCCTACTGGAGCCTCTCCACCCCTACACTCGCCACACAAGTGTGTTTGGGTGCACATTATATTTGTTATTCTTGCTCACAACTCAACACAGGCAAGGAACAAAAAGGGCAAGAGTTGCCTTTGATCACCTGGTGTTGCGGATGATCTAAGAATATGTAGGATTTGGTTAGCAGATGTGGAAATATTTGGCTTGGAGGCCATGGGTGTGTTGCCATGCGGGCAAGTAGAAGTTGGAAGAGGAGGAGTACAGTAGCCAACAAAACCCTTCAAGTGTTTTGCACTTTTGCACTTAGCACGAAATAAATTTTTTAAAATTCCAGAAATATTACATAATCTAGTATAATATATGAGCTACCATCATGCCAAATTTGATGAAGTTCAAATCAATTTTGATGGTACTATAAATGATACAAAACTGCAAGTCATTTGAAGGGTTTTGTTGCATACATTTTTGAAAGGTATTTATTGGAATTCAGTACTTAGTATAGCCTCCTTTGGCCCTAGCTACTGCTGCAAGCCTTCTGGGCATACAGAAATTGTACGCTCCTTTAAACGGTGCATACTCCTATAAACACTCAAGTTTTCTTGCCTATGAACAAGTGAAGGGACTGGATAGGGTGTTTGTGACATTGCATTACATGTATATTCTACTTATTTGAGGTTTGCTCTGACCTGGTAATGTTCTGTTTGGTGATAGGGTCAAATTACCGTGATTTCGGAGATTTTGAGCTTTTTGGGTACCCTCCTCCAGCAAGCTTCAGGCCACTTTTTGCTGAACTATCTACACATACTAATAGCCCATCGCAAAACTCATATGGCTGACACAAAAAATCCAGAGGAAAGTGCTGCTTTCACTGGAAATCTGTTGAAAATGATATTTTGGGAGGAGGAGTGATGGGGCATGACAGATGCATGACACAGCCACAGTGCCAGTGTTCAAACCAAAAATCACCGTCATCAGACTCTCCTCAATGTACTGACGGGGGCGGGCCAAACATGGGGCCATTCTGGCTATGATATCAATAGACCTGCTTGCTTTCCACCTCATCATCTTTGTCTACCCATTCTCCCCTCAATTCTGGCACATTTCTTGCAAATTTTGGGCAATTTCGAGGGGGTGATCTAATTTTCAATGGGCCGGAAACCTGTGACAAAACAGAAAGCAACCCAAATCACAAGTGAAACCAAGGCTGGCTTGTATGCTCATGCTGTCACGCTTTATCAGGCTGAGCAACAGAAGCCATCTTCCAAGAAAAAGCTAGGCCTGCAATCAATATGCAGCCTAGTTATTGAGGAATACCAGAGAACTTCCAAAAACCTGGATTTGGCAATCACTCTCAACCACATCACCCTTCGGAATCTTGCCAATGGTGGTACAAGTATTCGGGACTTCAACCAGGCCAAAGGCTGGCTAACACCAGCAGAAGAGGAGGAAGTAGTAAAGGCTGTTATTGTATACATCAACTGGGGAATCCCACTTTCGTATAAGCGGATTGAAGAGTAGGTCAATGCAATTTGCCATGCTTGTTTGGGAAAGAAGTTCCCAGCATCTGGGGTTGGCCCTTGCTATGCGCAGCATTTTGTTGCACAACACTCGGACCACCTCCAAGTCTACCAAGCAAAAGGACTGGACACACTGCATGGAAAGGCAGTCAATGAAACAGTCCATGAAGCCTGGTGTCAGACAATCGAAGATATCCAGCTCTGTGGTGATCATGGAAGCCAAATTTCGCCAGATTGCACTTTCGCAATGGACGAGACAGGGTTCCAGCCCAATGGTAACAAAGGTCTAGAATATGTTGTTGGTGAAAAGGGGAAGACGATACAATATCAGCAATGGGGAGGGTCACGCGAGAATATCACAGTTCTTGTGACAATTGGAGGTGATGGAATTGCTCTTTGGCCGATGGTTCTATTTTCAGGGAAAGGATTTCAGACCAGTTGGGTCCAAAAAGATCCATCAAATGCATTGTGAGTCATTGATATTTTACTTGCTGCTATCTATAAGTGCTAATGATTTAAAGTCTTGCATACTCTCCAAAAGGATGGACTGACAGAGCCATCGGGATCAAGTATGCCAAGAATTTTGATCTTCAAACAAAAGATACTGCCAATGGCTGAACCCATGTTCTCTACCTCGATGGCCACAACTCACATTTGACATTCACATTCCTAGACTACTGCCACAGCAACAACATCACAGTTGCCTGCTACCCACCTCACGCAACACATGTCTATCAAGGACTCGATGTTGTTGTATTTGGTTCAATGAAGACGGAATATGGAAAGCAGGGCGATGAATTGTATTGTACCAAAGGGACATGTGTTTCAAAACAAACATTTCTGCGGGTATATGGGAATACGCACCTAAATGTCTTGCAGCCTGAGATCATCAAAATGGCATTCCGGAAAACTGGGATAATCCCAGTTGCCAAAACAGTATTTGACATGAAGCTTCTGGCCCCAAGCAACAAAATGTCCACCAAGGTCTTCACACCAATTGAGGTGTCATTGCCAGTCAAGGTTATGACAGATCTGCTGATGGACGAACTCGAAAGAAGGAAGCTGGCAGCAGCAAGGGTGGGAGATTATGCTGAAACAAATAGTGAGCCATCAACATCAACGACGACATCCCTTCCCATCCAAGTTGCACTTACCCACCTTAACGACCTCTGCAAAATCCCTGTTCTCATTCTCCCCCATCAAATCATCTGTTCTACCACCCTCAATTCCCATCGTCAAGCTGTCTCCTATTAAGCACACCTCCAACTCATCCAAATCAATGAAGAAAACATACACAAAAGAAGAGGTTAATCAACTTTTGCTGATGAAGCAAGTGGAGGTGGATTATTTGAAAGGCACGGTCATGCAGCAGCAGGCCGTCCTTGTGATGCAGCAGGTCTATCCAGGAAGGGTCAGACAGCAGCTTAATGCAAAAGAAGACTGCCGAAAACAGAAACCAAGCCAGAAACTCACCAGAGATGGGTTAGGCAAGGTCCTTACAATGCCTGAGTTGATGGAAGAAACCGCTGCACACGAAAAAGTGCTCGAAGATGCAGTGTGGGAAAAGGAAGCTAGGTGGCTGGCACAGGGTGATCAGGCAGAGAGGATAGCTGAGTGGAAGGTCCAGATGAAAGAATGCAATGCCAAGAATGAGAAGTGGAAGGAGAGGCTGAAGGAGGCTGTCCAGAAGTGGGAGGAAGATCATGCTGCAGCAAAGAAAGCTAAGCAAATGTTGAAGGAATGGGAAAAGACACACCCAAAACCATTGCAGAAATGGCCCAAATTTTCGAAGCTCCCAGTCATCCCCAAGCCTAAACTACCCACCCAGAGGCCAGACAATGAAGACGGTGAGTTTATCGATGTCAAGAACATTGTTGATAGCGACGAAGATGAAGACTGATTCAACCAATAACGATTTCGGGGAATGTGACATGGCTGGATCACACGATGTCACAGGCTGTCACACATGTGTCACATTTTGGTCACAGTGTGCAAAGGACTTGATTTTGGCAAAATCGAGAGTTGTCGCCAAAATCCACACATATATACCACTGCACATTGTATATACATATCATATATTACGCTAAACTACTCATTGGACCCCACTGTACATACCTGAACATTTAAATGTGAATATCTCCGAAAATATGCTCAAGCTCAAAGCAAACTTGAAACTGCATTCAAAGGAGCGTACAATTTCTGTACTCTCTATGAGGTTCTGACATACATCCACTGGAATCTTTTCCCATTCCTCCTGTACTTGCTCCTACAGCTCAGTAACACTTTGAGCTGGCTCTTCATCTACTGCCAATTGCCCCTTGAGGTGGTTCCAGAGGTGTTCAATAGGATTGAGGTCTGGAGACTGTGCTGGCCATTTCATGGATGCTATACCAAGGTCTTGTAGGCACTTTTTAGCCTTCTTTGAGGTATGCTTGGGATCATTGTCTTGTTGAAAAATGACATCTTCTGCTTCCAAGTTGTAGTATTCAAGGCTTTGCTGAAGTTCTTCTCTGAGAATGTCACAGTAAAGATCAGCATCCATCTTGCCCTCTATTCTGGTTGAATACCCAATCCCTTCCTATGTCATGCAATCCACATCATCAAGTTGCCTCCTCCAAACTTGACAGTCCCTTCTATCACCCTATTACTCAAACCCTCCCCAACATCTTTCCACACATATGTCCTTCCATCTGACCCCAATCTGTTAATTTTGGTCTCATCTGACCATATAACCTTCTTTCAATCCTCCAGAGTCCACTCTGCATGCCTCTCTGCAAACTCCAGCCTTGCCTTCCTATGCTGGTGTAGAAGAAGCGGGTGTTTGCGCTTGACTACAGGCTGCATACCTGCTTTCTTGAGGATTCAAAGCATTGTTTGTGGAGAGAAAGGTTTTTTGGTGATGTCTTGAAGTGCTTTAGCTGCTTGTGTAGCATTGTCAACCTTCCCCATCTTGATAATTCTTCTAGCATGGTCAATATTGGTAGTAGAGATAGTGCAAGGGCAGCCACCAGTTGATCTGGGAAGATTGGAACAGTGTTTGGAATGGATGTTGCTGATGGAACCTATGCTGACACCAGTTTTTCTATGAATCTTGTTGCTAGATTCTCCAGAAATGAGCATAGAGATGATGAGAGAAGTCTGAGAAGAGGATAGTTTGTGTATTGAAGTTGTTGTGAGAAGTTGGAGGTTTGTGGGCAAAAGCAGTGATGTACTGGACTCCATATACCTTAGGCTAACCAGATCATGTGATTCTATTTGGTTATATTTGGTTTCTATAAACATAGTCATATGACTTTGCTGAAATTGCTCAAAAAAAGCCAGTGCAACAAAACCCTTCAAATGACTTACAGTTTTGTATAATTTATAGCACCATCAATATTAATTTGATCCCCATAAAATTTAGCATGATGGTAGCTCATATGATGGACTAGATTTTCGAAATTTTAAATGTTTTATTTCTCATGCTATAAGGTGCCAAGTGTGAAAGTGCAAAACACTTGAAGGGTTTTGTTGGCTACTGTAGAATTTAAAATAGGATTGGACTTTACTGGGAAGTGTCTGGTTCGATTTCTTCAATGATCAAAGCAGCACTGTGGGGTAGACAGTCGGATATTTTGTACAGTATCATTGTCTTGGACTTCTTCAATGTAGATGGAGCATGTGGCTTTTTTATCTGGGGAAGGAGAGAAAGTATCAATTTTATTGTTACAGTTACTCAAGATATATAAAGATGGAGAGGGCGCAGCTTTCACTCCTGTCTTTAAGCAAAATCCTTGTTGGCAATCAGAGCAGCTTTGTCAGCATCGGATAAAGAAAGAAACATGTGTTTGACATGAGAAGACCTGTTATAAGGTCGAGCACATTCACAAGAGATATGACCTGTCTCTCCACATTTGAAACAAGTTATTCCTTGACTGTGCAGTTTGTCAACTTCCATAGGAGTGCCTGTGCCTCCAAAGGTTGTAGCAGAAGGTGGCGTAGTGACAGCAGAAGTAGTGGGGTTTGTGGTTGTACTGTTAGCTGTACAGGCAAAGTGATGATGACCCGAATTGTTGAAGCTGGAAGCATTGTTGGTTGGCAATATCTTAGTCTCAGTCACCGTTGTTGTCGCAAGCCACCCATGTTGATGGAAATAATCTTCTCTATAGGTTCTGTCAACGGCGGTGATAGCAGCTTTCCATTTTCGGTAACTAGCCAGCCCAGTGAGAGAGTCCTTGAGTTCTGCTTTCCTGAAATGAAGTTGTACTGCTTTGACATTGTTATGATAAGCATTAGACTTGATGAGTTCAATGAGGGCAATATCATTATAGCCAGAGTTGCCAGCATGTTTATCGAAATTGGCAAACCAAACTTGAGCTTCTTTGGTACCTTGGAAGCAGGTTTTAAGAGCCATGGTTGCTTGTTGCACTTTACTGACTAGTTCAAACTCGGTGCAGATGTCCTTGACAAAATTGGCCCAGGCTGTATAGACAATTTGTTACTCTACGATGTTGTCTAGTTGTTTCTCTTGCCAGGAGACAGTAGCTCCAGAGGTGAAATAAGATAGTGCAAAGACAATGTGAGTGTAGACATTGGCAAATTTGTTTGGTTGGGCAGCAAAGTAGAGTCAATTGGTGCTGAGGAACATGTAAATCATGAGGTATGAGCCATCCCATCCCTCAAGTTTCTTGACTCCTAAGTCTTTCTCTGAAATTCAGTTGGTCCTCATTGTATGCTGGGTGGTGGAGGATTGGATCAACTTGTTTTCGACTGGGTTGAGTTCCGTTTTTATCAAGATGACCTCGTTGACAAGGTCTGTGATACATTGTTCCATAAACTGTTTTGTCTGAGTGAGAGTGTCCAGTTGATGATCATAGTCAGCGAGTCTGGCAAGTAGTTGGACAGTGACATTGTCTTGAGGCTGGGACTGTAGGTTTAGTGTCAAGAACTGAGTTGGATATGAGTTGAACAGCGTGTTGAAGCTGTTTGTGAAACTATGGGCATTGTTGATGGGAACACCATCAAGGGGTCATCTGGTGTTGCCGGTGATAAGTGCATGGCTGACCAACATGGGAAACAACGGCTGTTGGGGAGTAACAGAGGTATTAGACATGAGGGCGATAAAGGAGAGTAGTAAAATGGGGTTATGGAAAGAAGGGAAAAGAGATTTGCACCAACAGAGACTTTATGTCAGTGTCACAATCAGAAGGAAAGGTGAAGGAATGTATGTGGTGGATAGACTAAGTCTCTGTTGGAGATATATGGTGAAGCTAAGTAGATTATATAGGTAAAGTAAGGGAAAAGGAGAAATAGTAGGCCAAGCTAATAGACAAGACTAGAGGATAGAAAGGAGAAGTAAATAGGGGGAGGTGATGTCATGACAGTGCCCACAACATTCCTCATCCACAACCTTGCCCACCTGATACTTTGCCTCTTGCCTGTCCTCATTGAGATATCACTCTGACTATTGCCTGCACACCATCAAGTGGCTGACAGGGCATCCCCACTCCATATGCTATGCTTTGAGCTCATGGGAAACTTGGAGGTGCCGAAGATGATACCATTTACATCTGTTTGATTTGAGAGAAAGGGCATACTTATCCCATAGTATGGCCTTCTAAATCGGCTGCTATTACGTTAGATAATCAATAGCAAAGGGGGTCTGAAGGATGAGCATGGAGCAATACAGGGAAGAGGGAAGACTCAGAGTACGCAGTTTGATCAGGATGTTCAGGGCAAGTCGGTTAGATTATACTCAAGATGGGGCATAGATTAGACAAGATATTGCATGGCTGTGCACCAACCAGAGGCACACAAGATAGCTGTCAGCAATGGTCTCTGGCACTGAACATGGTGAGGAATCTGGAGTTTCCTACTCTGCAGCTATTGTTGTATGGATATGAGAACTTGGAAGACCAGTTCTCCAGAGTGCATGTGATTAAGAGAGGATACAAACAGCAAAGTAGTTACTACAGTCTTTTCAGTTCACGACTTGACTTTTGGCAATGCAGAATTCTTCAAACATTCACAAGGTGTAGCACCTGGGTCTCATCCCACCCATACCAGCAGGGATCTATCAGGGACATGAACTGGGAATGGACAGCAAGTCAAGAGTTGTATGCGTCCAAACTCAAATGAACACAACTAACCCCTCTCAAAACGCCAATGCTGGTCACAAATCGGGCTCCACAGGTACATGAGTGTACCTGGATTCTTTGAATTTTTGTGGAGGTTGTTGCTAAGGTTTACGTATGGTACGTAGATTCTGAGTGTATTGGCGCACATTGGATCACAGGACAGGTGCACCGTGACAGTGCAGTTCAGGGGGTCCTCACTGAAATTGACTCGAGTCAAATGAGTTGGCAACAAGGCACCACCTGAACGCCTTCTTTGTCTTGACAATGTGGACCTCATTTTTTGGGATGTTGCCTTTTACACCAAGATGGAGGCCATTCAAGATGTTCTTGAATGAATAAAGATACGGATTGGATCCTTCTTGGATCGCCTCCCACTGTGATGCCCATAGTGTAATGTATTGGGTCATGTCAGATTTGGGATGCAGCACACAGAGAATTCCACCCACCAGTTGGTTATGCCCTTCATTGTACTCATGTCCACACACTGGAGTGGAGGTGACAATCAGCATGAGCAGATTCTCAAGAAGAGATTACCTAGTGTGAACCATTGCCGTTGGACTCAAGGTGGGCTACTGTCCCACTTTTAGCGTTGACGATCTTGTATGCAGTGCCATTGATACAGGGTACGACAGGTTCCACATCTGAGGACACATCGCAAGATTTTTGTCAGTACTTCAAGAGAAAGAGGATTTGGGCGAGTCGATTACACACGGGGATTGACAACCAGAGCATGTTGGCCTCCCTCCCAGAACTGAACCTTCACTCTGGGTAATGATCCAATAGTAGATGCATCCAGACAGAATCGTGTATATGGAACAAACAGCCTGATGAATAGAGGTCAACCAGTCATTCTAACAGGAGATATAGAGTGGTGAGCAATATGAACTTACTGGAGCGCCGTTGGATGATCACTGGATGTTTTTGGTTCAACCTTCCACAAAAACTCGTTGTTCAATGTCCCGACAATCTCGAGATTGTTGGAGGGAGAGTAGGGAATGTCGATGCCCAAGTAGAGTTCCAAACCAACATTGCAGGACTTCCAGTACTCGCCCGCTTTGATTGCTGTCCACTTTGCAGCATTACCAGCTTCAGCCCCCAATCTGTGAGGTTTAACAGCGAAGGATGACTGTACCTTTTGCCACACACTCCCTGTAAAGTCGTGTAACACTAGATGTCAGTCGTGTAAATTAGTAGAAGCTCTGAAAGCGGGGGAATTGATTACACACACCCACACACTTTGTCCAGTCCTCCAGCTCCACAACTGCTCGAAAGCGTGTGCTGATAAGACTGTATATCTCCCCATCTTTGAGTTGTACCATTGCTGCAGGAGATGAAAGTACAGAAGACGTAGGCTGGTCCAGTGGCTAAACAAGAGTCGGGATGCAACTTGATCACGGCAAACCAGGAGTGGATTGTGGAAATGTGGGTCCCTTTCTCTCTTTATACATAGTGCTTGTCAAGTGAGCGATAATCGATCCAAGTTGCGATTGCAATAGTAATCGATCGATCTCAGGGTCCTGGGCGACCTCAGGAGAGCTTTCCATTCATGGAACGTCCAGTGATCTGGCGGTCCGGAGGTACAAACTTCCGAGAGACTGAGAGGCCGAGAGACTGAGTGTCCGGGTGGCTAACGTGCGCATTGTCGGAAACTTCCCAGGACGTTACAATCAGGAGCCGATTAAAATAAAAATATTGCAATTACAATCAATTGTAATGACAAAATCTGATTGGAATGGCACTCCGCCGATTTACATCAAATTTTCAAAACCTTGTATGCGCATTCTGAGCCTCTGTTTTCTGTGACATTAGGTACCAACAACACATGTAGGCAGCTATGAGACAAAAAAAGGGCAAGAGAAAGGAGGGAAAGCGCAAAATAATCGTTTTATTCACCATTACAATCGTGTGGATTGTAAAGTTTCTACACCTTTCAGATTGAAATCATTTCTGAAATTAAGCCGATTAACGTCATTGTAACCTAAATCAGAAATTCCGACAATGGAGGCCGAACGACTGAAGGTACGGATATTCTTATACATGTAGGCAGTGCGTACATCCGAGTCGTGGTTTTACAATAGGTGCAGTGGAAGATTATGTGTCTGTTCAAAATTAAAATATGATTTTGGTTAAACAGAAGCTAGGGGTTATTATTAGATCAGCAAATAGTGCTGCGGCCTGCCAGCGAGCGACTTGAACCATTCTATTTCAGCACTAGCTATCGGCCAACTATGGATGTCATACCTACACTTTATAACTATCTTGCAAACTTGCCTCCAAATCCAATCTAAACCAACTCTCGGAGTACTCCCCTCGGACCTTCCATGAACGTGACCTTTTGAACAGAACGGCCCTATTAGGCGTGCTGACCCGGCTGACATTGACAACGCTCTTCCAAGTTCCCACGACAGCCTGCGACAACCATCACACCAAAGTCTCTTCCAACTTTAGCTCGCCCATCGTCCACAAGTACTACTGTCACGTCCATGTCCAAAACACGTGTACTCCGTGTTCCAAGACAGCCCCTCACACCCACATTCGCATCCAGTAACCCCGGGGAAGTTCAGAAGACAACGGCTCTAAAAGACAGGCCACCAACCGACAAACCTCTAAAACCCAGAATTCGAAGCGTGATGATTTATGTGCTTGTGGGAGCGATTGGAGCACCCCATAAATAACTCGAGTGACGATGGTGGATAAGGATTGGAGTCACTGATCTGAGATTGGTTGGGACATGTTTGCTCTTTCGCGCGACAGGCGAAAGGCGCGACTGTAATAACGAGTGAGTCGTCTTCCTTCTAGTCTAAGTTCGCTTTGAAAGCGTACTGACGATATCTCAGATCCTAATCACATTGCGTATCCATGCTCAAAATCACTGCTCACCACGCACCGCTCCTTCTTTTTCTCCTCCTCATCTTTGCATTAACCCATCAACACCACCACGACTCGCCCTCACGTGCGTCCAATCCCGTCGCGTCACAGAAGTATACCAAAACGCGTAGCATCGAAGAATTAGTCAACGGGAAGCTACCCAGCGGTAGAAGTCAGAACCTCTCGAAATGCTACATGATCACTCTCACCCTCCACCCTTATCGATACCGTTAACCCAACATCCACTCATCCCACCCCCAGCACATAAATAGTCCCAGTGTAAGCTCCCATAACAGCACACTCGCAAACGTCCCCACTTGCAGCGTTACCCCAACCCCACCCCCTGGGTTCCCAATTCCAATAACCCCACGCCCCGCCAAAGTGATCCTATTCCTCTCGGACGTGTACGGTTCTTTCGATATCAACAACCAGTTCGTCCAAGACGGGTTCGCTGCTGCCGGTACGTGCCTATTAGCACCCACTTCCCTCGGCCTCGACTACTTCTACGGCGACGCGATCACCAAGCACGCAGGCGGACAAGGCGCTGCCCAAGCGGATCAAAGCCTTCAAGGAGATTTACGTTGGGCTCTCCGTTTCCGTTTTCGATTCTTGGATAGGCGTGTGGAAACCCTCCCGATCTCTTCCCTCCCTCCCTTGCGCTTTGCATTCGTCCCGCACCGTATTTGGATGTCTTCGGGGCACAATACGCTATGGATTTGGCAGCGACGGTCGGGTTCTCGCCCGTGTCTTTTATATCTCCCCTTGCTTTCCCTCCCTCGCATCGCATCCCTCCGCATCCTCCTTCCCTCGCTGGGCCTCCTCACACGCATATCAACAACAAACTCACCCCTCCTCTCGCAACTGGATTTTCCCTCCATCACTTTCATGTTCGTACTAACATTATTCCCAATTTCGTCTTGGTAGGGCGCTTTTCTTGAGCTGCTCCGGTATGTGATCTAGAGTTTAACCGTGATCTCGACTGTCGACTGACCTTCGATCCTTAATCTTCATCTACTTCCGATCCACCTCATTGAAACACTAGCCCATCCGACCTGCACCAAACTTCCAGACTCGCACTCGACATTTGGCCTGAAAAATGTCTTGCGCGCAGCCGACATCCTCTCCTAAACCCAAATGATGCGACCACCTCCTGATCGTTTCTGGTCCGCAGCATGGATTCGCGACGCATGCTGGTGCCTCCACGCCACCATCCACTACAACCGGAACATTCGTAATTGAGAAGAGGCCACATGGCTCAAACGATCCACATCCTTCCTTCCCCGTCGCACCGTTCTAACATGCATGGTCACCCATCACGACTTGGCTGCCCCTTCTCGTTCCATCGCTGCCACATGGAGGTACGATAACTGCGGTGGCGAGGGCATTCATTCACTTGGTGGCGGCTCTGTGGGAAGCGGTTGAGAGCCTGGAATCGACTGATTCGACGCCTCCTGTTCGCATTTTCACTTTTAAAGACGCAATGTGCACTGGCTAGATGGCAAGCGACAGAAGTCAGCTAACACGATGCGCAGATACACGTACGCCACCACACTTGAACTCTTCGCGTCGCTCCTTTTGGTCCTTACCGCCCTTGCTCTGGCATCTGCAGTCCCGGGACCGCTCCTTGCTGCAGATATCGATGGGGACTGCGTGAACAAGCCAAGCTATAATCATCCCTCGACGGTTACGCGGGGCGTGAGCATCACCATCGCTGGCGTGCCTACGTACTATGTTGCGCTCTTCAATGGCTCAACCCATGGTGCTAAACGGGCCAACAAGAACAAGGCGGAGAGGGTCAAGGTGGTACTGTGGCTGTCGGATGTGTATGGGCCGTGGAATGTGAGCAACATGCTTGTGCAGGATGCGTTTGCGGATGCTGGTAAGTGCTTAGCGGTCTGGATACGTACCGCGCTGATAGTTAATATTAATAACTTGACCGACTGTCACTGTTGAATGGTACTGAATTGATCTTTGTGGTTGGACATGGACAGGCTTCCATGTGCTAGGAATTGACTACTTTTTTGGTGATTCGGGCGATAAACATGGCTTCAAGGATTTGGCGGAGCAGCGTGCGTGGTCTGATGGGTGGCATGCGTGTGCGAGAGAGGTGTTGCCTGTGTGGGTGAAGGGTGTGAATGATATTTATGGTGGGGTTCATTCATCTCATCTCCATCTTATATTTTGCTATCCTTTCGAGTCTGCATGCTGACGAGGTGTATATACGATGTACTAGGTCCGGATGCGAAATACACTGCGGTCGGTATGTCCTACGCTGTATAGATGATGTGGGGAGTGACTGTGGTACTGATGCGGAGGATGAGGGTAGGGTATTGCTTTGGGGCTCAGTATGCTATGGAACTTGGGGCGACGGATGAGGTTGTGGCGGGTGAGTGCGATTTGGATCTATTCCTCCCATCCCGTCGTCGCTGGGGAACGTTCCATCCATCTCGTGCGACGCGCTCTGCGATTTCAGCATTCAAATCCGCATTGAGATTCAATCTAACCAGCGAACTAGCTGCTTTCGCACATCCCTCGCGGCTCACCGAAGGTCATTTCGCCAACCTGACGAGTAGGTGTTTGCCTAGGCGTGGATTCTATGTACCTATGTTTATGCTCACAACATCGCCTTTGTCGATTTGGTGTTCGCCTTGCGGGTAGAGCCGCTTTTACTGTCTTGCGCTGGTATGTCTTTTTACAGTTCCGGTTCATTATCACTTTTCTCGATTGTGGAAACTGACTATGTATGATTAGAGTACGATGGGGCGTTCCCCCCGCCCAACCTCTCGCGCACGGCGGAAGTTCTGGCGGAGACGAAGAAGCAGTATTATATCCAGGTGTTTTCGGGTGTGAGGCATGGGTTTGCTACTAGGGCTGATCCGGCGGATTTTAATGCTGGTGAGTGACGAATTTGATTTCCTCATCTTTTGTAGAGTTTATGTTTCGCCGTGTCTAGCACTGCGATGGGGAATGCATGTTTTTCACGGGTGTTGGATGTTTGAGTTGGACCAGTTTTTCAGATGGATTTTGACTGAATTTTGGTATGGGTAGTGTGGGCGAAGGATAAGGCGTTAATGAGTATGGTGGAGTGGTTTGAGAGGCTTAGTGTGGATATGGAGTGAGGGAGAGAATCCGACATGCAACGATTTTGTAATCTCAATAGTAAGAATGTCATTTATCTTACATTCAAGCCCAACTCTACGATGGGATTGAGACTGCTGTACTGTCTTTCCTTCCCACCGCCGCGACGACTTGAGAGATTGTTGTGGAAGTAGGGAGGAAAAGCACAGGTTTATAGATGGCTTCGTAAGCGCCGCGACCAATCCCCCGACCTGTTCGGCTGAAGGTCCGATCCAGACGTAATTAATCGCCAGCTTCACTTGCATTCGATTCATCGTGTAAATAGTAATCAACGATTAATCTACTTTATTCCTCTCTAAATCCAACAACAGGGCTCGGGGCGATTAACCCATTGTTTGATTAATCGAATTTGTGTATGGGATACAGCTTGGATTAATCACTCAGCGTCGGTATTGGACTGAGGATCGCTCTATATGCCGGACCAACAATGTATGATGCCTGAATATATAGTATATATCATTATAGAGCGCTACTTTATACATCGCACTCAGAGCTAAGATATCTAGACTATCAAGCCAAGCACCTCGCATGTAAGTGATGTATGCGATCCGACTAATTACGCCCGTAAGGGAATATCTGGGGACAGTCGGGAGGAGAGAAAGAGTCGTACAGGAACTGCAAGTTTATGTTCAAGTTCCTGCGCAATACACCAGTGGGGTTGGTGTACAGGCCTTTAATGGTCGTATTTACGAACCGAAGGCTTCGTGCGGACACTGCATGTCGCCGTCTCACTTCACACTCCCAACCCCAAATCCTCGCTAACGGCTTATCCACCCGGATCCAAGTTAATCAAGTATGACGAGCCGTATATGATGTACAGGGACTGGCGCGAGCTAACCAAGCACACGAAGGACGAGCCCATGAGGCGGGTTGGTTTCCCAGAGGGGGATAGCCAGCTGGCTGCCTCTCTCTTTACCTCACAACCTGGAGAGTGCTCTGACTTGGCTGGAGCCTCCACCCCATCCCCAACTAGAGTACTAGCGTGTCTATCCATATAGTCATGATACATACACATACCCCAAAGTACTCAAACTCTATCTTTATTTTCTTATTCACTACCCGACGCCCGTGCATGGAAACGGAGCGACAACATAAGATCTTTTGGAATCCCCAGACCAGCCGTCAATGGTATGCTCTTTTCTGGAATCGCACTAATTTCCGAAATGGTACCAGTGATTCTTGCAATGGTATTGAGGTACTGAGCTCGTCAGCACCCATTGATCATTGGGTGTCTGATCTGAGTAATGTATATGTTGCGTCAAGGAAATATCATTGACAGCGCTTGTGGTATATATACGAGCAAGTCACAAGGGAAGAAGTATCGACAATTGTTCTGCACATAAATAAATAAATAAATAAATAAATAAATAAATAAATAAATAAGCAACGACCGGATCGGAGTACAAGACAGTTGGGAGGGTTTAATAGCTAATGGAAGAAGTCTGAGTATTCTATGCAGTGAGTGACTGTGTATCAGTTTCGTCCGTAGGGGAAGAGTTGAGGACAATCCCGAACAGGAATGGACTGATAAAAGAAGTCCAAATTGAGGTTCAAGTTCCTGCGCAGCACACCCGTCGGGTTGGGATACATCTCCTTCATCTGAGTGTTAATGAAGAATTTGTAGAACGTGCAGAAATCGGTCATACTTCCGCGGGAGCGGTCCTCAACGTAGTTGTTAACGCCGACGTTGTGACCAGGCGCGACGGGATGGGCAGCAAGCACAATCTCAACACCTTCACCAGCGGTGGGTTTGTTGGCTCTATGGAACCCTCTGGGGTAACGTCCGTCCCGGAAGAAGCTGCGAGCGGACTTGAGGTCGAGTTGGCCTGCTTCAGCACCGGTCTTTCGCCCGTCGGTGAACATGTTCACAGCGAACACAGTCTCTCCAAATGCGGTAAAGTGGCGGAACCCGCGGAGGTCGAATTCGGGGTTGGTGGCGATGGATTGTTGGATTCGTTGGAAGCGCAGTTCGGCGGCTACACTGTAGTTGTAGAATCCTCCGCCGAACCGGTTGCTGTATTCGACAAACTAGAGGTTGGGTGGTCAGGAAGATAAAGGGATGCAACTAGGACAGGGTAGGTACCTGATCAAACAGGGTCTGGTTGAAGCTGTGGTTATCTCCGAAAAAATCATCGCCTATCACACCAATTAGTATAAGCTTCATGGAGGGGACAAGGCTTTCAAGGTTCAACATGTCGTACCTCGCGTGAGACTGGCGTCGCCTTCGAACGTCCCATGCTCGCTGATTCCAGCAATGGGCGCAGGCTGTCCGCGGGGGTCAGAACCCGTGTTGCGTGTCTTTCCCCCGATGGAGAGCAGATCCGTGACAAGATTTCCGTTCATTAGATGCGCAGCGTATGCAGCGATATGGGCTGGTTGGTTGTCCATGTTGAAACCTACAGAGAATACCGTCTTGTTAGCGTCGCACAAGACGTCGACGAGTGGTCTGGATTCCTACCATCTTGAGCGGCTTGAATCATTTGGGCAGGCGTCGCCACTCCATTCCTAGGTAGATACTTCGAAGTCTCATCAGAAGGGACATCTACAATATTTTGATGGTAATACGCACTCCATGATTGGCTAAAGTGTTGAGACCCGGGCACGGGCCTCGAACATCACCAGGACCAGGAGCTCTGAACGGGTGGTCGCTATCATCGACGAGCTTGGTTCCATTGAACCGAAGAGGTCCGGGTGGACTAGGCGGAACCCTGGCATCGAGAGTCGGGATGATCTCTTTGAGTTGTCTTTCAGAGAGACCCCCCAAAGATTCGTAGGAAGGGAAAGCGAGGGATTGAATCGCCAAGGATGCCAACAGAAGCGCATAGAGAAATTGGAAGGACACGCTAAACAATTGCTTGGACATGTCGGCGAGGTCTATCGGGATAATGTGGTGCAAAGGAGTAGAAAGGGAATTGTGAGAGGAGGTAAGAGATATAAGAGCTGAATGTTGAAAGGCATCTATTCCTTTTAGCTCTTTTATACCCCTCCTCGAAAGATACATAGTGTCAGACCTTTAGAAAAATCGGAGGTACCCTCCGGGAATTTGTTCCAAAGCCGGGTTAGTCAGGGCACCCTTTGACAAGCTCGGTCGCAGTCTTCTTCACAGCTATTTCACAGCAGCGCAGGCATCGAACGTGACAAACACGTAATGCCGGGGGTTCCGTCGAGGATATTTAGCTGGTTATGGCGAAGTATGCATCTCTTTGCTGTAACTCACCAACCTTGAAACATTGCAGATGTCAAGTTACGTGCTGGCTCGGTACGTTGTCTTGCCTTACCGAGCTATTTTTGAGAAGTGTTTTAGGTTTCGTTGCCAAACCCGAGCTTCGGCGCTAACAGACCCCGTAGTCGCCTGCGGACTGCAAGTCTGCAACACAATCCTGCGGATCCACAACTTACTGTGGTGCTTTAGAAAGTATAGAGAGATATATTCCACCGTCCACATCACTTGAGATTTTGGCATATCTTTGGATACTTTAGCCAAACTTTAACTAAACAATCAATTAACTGAATTGCCTTATCTCAGTAATCGACCCCACAGGCAAAGGGTGATTCAAATAGAATGATCCTTCGGCCAACAAGGGGAATCATGATTTCAGACTCATCTCCGACGGTGAAGGTCAAAGCAAATGAATCATCTCCAACTCGAAGAGGTCGCTGCGGAGAATTTTACATACGTACAATCGGATCATCCGGGATTGGCATTCTCCGTGGCCCGGCTTTTCACATTCGGAAAGGGCTACCCTATTGCGAGGAGCATTAAATGTTGATAAGTGTGAGGTATAGTTGCCAACTGAAAATGCGAAGAGGAAACTACTAGTTCCGATCGCTTTTATGTCAGGGGCCTGGGCTCGTTTGTCTCGCAACCACAACTCGGAGACTTTGGCTGGGTAAGATCCAATGAGAAATGAGCACCTATGCTATCAATCGTCGAGTCAGCTAAGCCCCTTCGAAGTCCTAACCCAATCCTAACCCCTACCATGAAAAAGCATTTGATTCCACTTGTATTGAACAGGGGCCGAATCAAACCGGAACTACACGTTTAAATTCATTTTCTTCCTCAGCCTCCAAGTGGGACTCAGGTGCAATTCCTTAATCCTCGTCGCCACGAAAAGCTTAGAAAAGCCGTACAGGTCGAACAAGCTACCCTGGCTGGCTAGTAACATCGTACACAAAGTCTCACCCCTTATGGTTGCTACCGGACTGGAGCCCAACGTGCGCAGTAGCCTTACCCTAGTACATCGGAAATTTGTTCGGGAGCTGCGGCAGAAATTGGAGGTGTTTTCTGTGGATTTCATAGTCAGTGGTCGAGTTGCACTTGGTTGTGCTTGTTGTCGAACATGGTGGCACCGCAAACCGCTTCGATGAAGAATTTAATGTGACAATTGCGACTAACTCGAAACTGGGGGGTCTAGATGGGCTTGAGATGGACTGTTTGGTACGGCGGTGTCGGTGACTTGAAGCCTTCGTGCGACGGTAAGGTTGTAGCCGTTTTCGTAGCTCTGACTGAAATCCAGATCGGATGCGTTGCCCACCTGTGCTTGAGGTGAGCATAAGGAGTTGTTGTCGGATATTCACATCAAATCATGAGCCTGGTGACAGTTTTGCACGTGGATATTTACCGACAGGCGGATCATTCCATATAGGAATTCTCCGTGGCACACTGAGCGTCGACCGTGACTCGGATGTCCCGAGAGCCACCCGCTGAGGGTTCAAGTAGTTACTCACCACCGTCAATGGCTTCGCTAGGACTTATATTGACACTTTGTCTCCCAATCACACGTGAAGTTGCCAGCGTGAAGGTTGGGATTCCAAGCTAAATTCAATAATGATCTACTAAGATACATCTAATAGGGGTACCGAGCCGGTAACTAAGAAGGAATGTAGTCCCAATCTCTACCATAAGGAAAGACCTGGGTACAGTTGGACTGACCAGGGAGCGAATTGAACAAGAACTGCAAGTTCAAGTTCAAATTCCTCCTCAGCACCCCACTAGGGTTCTGGTAGAGACCCTTGATCCTCTTGCCTACGAAGAATTCGTAAAAGCCGCACAGACTCAGCAAGCTCCCCTGGTTACCATACCATCCACCACGAAGCTCTTCACTCCTCCAACGTTTCTTCCGGCCTGGAACCCAACTTGCGTAGGATCGCTCTCGTCCAACGAGTTACTTCATCCAGGGCTGTTAGTAATGGTTCGGATAGGGGATTCTTCCCCGTCAGAAGCGTGAAATGCACAGCCACGATGATTCACTGGCAAAAGCATTACGTATATCAAGTGCTTCTTTTCGCAGCACCCAACGGAATGCCCTCCGATATAACCTTCGGCGTCCAAAATTTGTACCTCCAAACCTCTCATTCGAGCACTGGTACTCACTCCCGCAGGCAAAACTGACAGCGGATCGTTCTTTAGTGGTTGGTATTGCGTAATCTAGTTGTATACTCAAGTCATAGCTGTACCGTCGAGATGGGTATGTTATATGCACCACAAGTCGCTGGAGACGATCCATGAAGTCTAGAACACGTCCCTTTACCATAAAGGGCCCCATTGTGATTGGATGACGGCCCGAGATCCTTGGGCGTCTTATCGGCGCTTAGATCCCCTGTAGCAGGAGTTTCAAGTACTATCATGGCTATTATGACTAAAGGCCCAGGTACACCCGTACGTCTATGGGTAGAACATTATGCCCTGTCTATGACCGAGATAGTACATAAAAATCGAACTTAACTACGCACTGAAGCGATTAAACCACTCAACGACACTCTTTGCCGACTGCTCTTTGGCCCAGGCTAGACATAAAGTAAGGGAGGGTCAAGTCAGAGCCATTCGCCCTAAGACAAAGAGAACTAAGCACTCGAGTTCGGATCCTCAGGGTCGGAGCGAGTTGCAAATCCGTGGGTAGTGTTGGAGAAGACTTGAAGATGATACGTTGCATTCTGCTGAGACAGAAGATCATGCGAACGACGCAGAGACTCTGGAGGGAAAGTCACATCTGTCTCTACTCTCAAAGTCACATCAGAAATCCGAGCGATTCATCAAGCAGACGAGCAGGTTATTACTCACCGGCACAAGACAGTAACAAGGGCTCCAAGCCACATTTGATATTGTATCAGCATGGCGAAGCAGTATATAGATTGTGTATGTCACTCACTCGTGAGACGATTAAAATGATCTTCAGTCAAGAATGCTGGATGCGCAAAGCGGCTACACAAGACGAGGGATCAAATCATCAACCACCCGGAGTCCGCGACTCCGAAAGTATATAAGGCACGTACTTGCAACAACATCACCAGTAGCTCCAATATTCATCGCATATGGTGCTCCAAAGCAATACCCAACCGCGCTATACTTTGCATTCGAAACTAATCGAAACGTATGAGCGATATGAGGGAGCAAGCCCAACCACATATACACACCATACGTTCCCCTAACCTTCGTAATCCACCCTGGCAGCTTCGTATCCGCCTGCTGAACGGACTTCTCTAGCCACTCCGTCTGGTTAAACCCAGTCTCCCCACCGTGGTTTTGGATAGGATCCCCGAAGTAGTCTGGGCCCAAAACATGGAAACCTTTTCGATGTCGTAATCCACTACGTCCACTCCCAACGTATCATATGTATAATCCAGACTCACCTTTCGACGCGAAATAGTCTTGCAAAAGCTCGTTGTTGATGTAAAAGGGACCAAATACATCCGAGAAGAATATGATAACCTTCGCCCCTCCATTGCCACTCCAATGACCACCATGCCTGGAAGCCTCCGAGACATATGTCTGCACGCCCGCAATCGTCAGATTCCTTCCCTTAGGTTCCCCAGTATACTTCGATCCTTGAAGACAGTCCTTGTCTAGAGGGCCCGCAAGCGATGGTGACTTTTCATGGGCACTTGCAGCGTTGGCGAAGAGAGGCCAGTGAAAAGGCTCAGAAGACATGCAGCCAAGGCGGAGGTCAGAAAGCTAGGCATGACGAGAAGTTGGAACAAATTAGAGCTATAGATGGCTGGACGTGCAGCGGATGACTGGCAGGGTATCGTTGGGTTTATATACATATACCTACATTTTGCGGCTGTGCAGCTCCAGATTGCTGAGCAATCCAAACCGAAAGTAACGTCCTGGAGCATCACAAAGCATGCGTATGGTCCCTATAACATCTGACAGCCGAGCAAGCCTTTCGTCGCGTTCCGTAATGTTGCACTGCGCTCACCACTGTTGAAACTTGACTCATCCCGAGCGGCAAGATAAAACTTGGTCTGCTTCGGACATCATGAACCCTGGTGGTTGAATGTCGAACGGGGCGACACGTTGGGTGTTTGCTTCACCTTTTGAGCATGGATGTTGCTTGAAGCTTCACAGAATTGGGAGAAAATGGATTTATTCACGGTTCACAGGATAAAGAATCGCAGACAAAGATTGATCAAGGATGAGGGATTGCCGAGCAACCGGACCAGTCAGTCAACTGAGGTGCCAGTTATGGCGTGCACGGCAAGCTCATCCATCTGCATGAGTTTCGCTAAAGTATCGCTAGAAGTTGCGGGGAGCAACCATTCCAATTTTGTTTTCTCTTCGCCCCTGGAAAAAGATAACGTTGATAATTACTTCTCCAGCGGACATTGACATTTTGTCGGTAATCGAACCTCCCGAGTCCCAAGAATTGGGCATTTGAAACACCCATCAAACACCCATCAAACGCGATGTTGCTGAAGATGATCCTTTGTGGTTATTCGTACGACATAGATAATACCAGGAAATATATCTTCATAAACTCGTTCGCGAAAGCAGGCTTAAGAACATTAGACTATCCAGCCAAAACAGACCAAGTATCTCGCACGTAAATGCTGTATGCGACTAATTACGCCCGTAGGGGAATACCTGGGGACAGTCTGGAGGAGACAAAGCGTCGTACAGGAACTGCAAGTTGATGTTCAAGTTCCTGCGCAGGACGCCGGTGGGGTTGGGGTACAAGCCTTTAATGGTCGTGTTCACGAACCCGGTATAGAACCCGCAGGGATCCGACAAGCTCCCGAGGCTGGTATCGACCACGTAGTTGTTCACGCCGTGGTTCCGTCCAGGCTCGATCGGGTGAGCGGCAAACACCACCTCGATGCCCTCGTTCCCGCTGGGCACCGCGGCGCGGAAGAACCCGGTGGGGAAGCGCATGTCCTTGAAAAAGCTGCGTGCGGCGCTGAGGGTGAGCTGACCTCTGGTGGTGGGGTTGGATGCTTGACGGCCGTCGGTGAAGAGGTTGACGGGGAAGGTCGTTTCGCCAAAGGCGGTGATGTGCCGGAGGCCGACGAGCGAGAAGGTGGGGTTTGTGGCAATTGATTGTTGGATGCGCTGGTGGCGGAGCTCGCCTGCGACTGTGAGATTGTAGAAGCCGCCACCGAAGCGGTTGCTGAAGTCTACCAGCTGCAGAGGGGGGGAGGAGGGATGTTTGATTAGATGCGAGTTAGGGTGGTTGGATGAGGACGTACTTGGTCGAAGAGGGTTTGGTTGAAGCTGTGGTTGTCACCGAAGAATGCGTCGCCTGTGGAAGAGGTTGGGATTAGAACTTCGGGGAATGGCGGGTGATTGAGAGCACACGTACCTCGGGTCATGCTGGCGTCGCCTTCGAATGTGCCGTGGTTGCTGATCCCACCGACGATGGCGGGTGATGGAGGGTCTGGTCCAGTCCTACGCGTCTTCTCGCCGATGCTCAGCAGGTCAGTCACCACATTCCCGTCCATGAGGTGCGCGATAAAAGTCGTGACTGTTGCAATTTGGTTGTTCATGTTATACCCTTTGGCATGTGGAAATGGGATTTAGATTTTTTGGGATTTGTCTGGGATGAGAAATGCTTACCCTCCTGGACCGCTTCGATGATCTGAGAGGGAGTTGCTACGCCGTCCCGAGGGAGGTACTGTGTGGATGTTATGAAATTCATTCAACGCCTCTCTGGAATGGGTGGATTGTAGTGCTTACTCCGTGCGAAGCCAGTGTGTTGAGTCCAGGACATGGGCCGCGGATGTCGCCGTTCCTCAAAGGTCGCCATGGGTGTTCACAGTCGTCTACGAGCTTGGTGCCGGTAAAGCGAGGCGGGCCTGGTGGGCGGGGAGGTACCCGTGCATCGAGGGTCGGGACGATACGCTCAACCTGTCGGGGATCTAGACCTCCTAGAGACTGGTAGGACTTGAAGGCGTGCACATTGGTGACAATGCTTAGCCCGTTCAGAAGTACAAGCGTCGTTGCCAGCAATTTAAAAGTAGCTGTGAGCACTCCTGTCATGTTGGTAGGCTGTAGTGCGATTGTCGGGCGGTAATAAGCGGTGGATGAGAGGTATGAGAATGGCTTTTCAGGGTTGAAGCGTTGAGTATTTATATGCAGGGTCGTTTGTACGGTTACAAAAGGATTTAGCTTGTACTTTGTACCTTTCTCCTTGTCGTATGCTCCCCGAGAAGCGCTTAACTTCAGCCGCCGCGCGTCACTTCAGCTCCATAACTCGGACTCAAAGAACGCTAACGAGGATGTCGCGAGAGCTCAAAGCTTTCTCACAGTTGGGGGGTCTGACGGAGCGTTGAAGATGAAAGATCGCAGCAGCGTAAGCAACCAACCTCCTGTCGCTTTTTAGTCAGTGCGTCCTGATCAATCAGGATGGATAGGAATCAAAACCATAAGATTTGAGGATCGGCGTTCATGGATCACTGTTTCGAGGTGCGCTCGGGCAGCAAGGGCGCGTTGGGAGTCACGCGGTATACAGATATCTGAGAACCATTCGACCATAAACGGTAGAGTTCATTGTAAGCATGTCTATCTATAGATTTCCCATCGAAACACGGTCATCTGTGTTTGGTCACCGTGTCTGGTCATCTGCAAAAGTCATTACGAACACCCGCAGTATAATGTCAGAATTTATAAGTTGTCGTGCGTAGTAATGTTTGTATGTGTTCCCCTCGCTGAACCCTCAATGTCACTTATATAGCAGGCTCTCTCAACACTGGCTCGCCCCCATTTTCCATTCATTCTGGTTCCATCACCTTAGCCGCTCATCTCCCCGGGTCCGACCCAATCCCGACCCGCTTAACGCCTCCTTGCTGGTTTGCTTATTAGCAGTTTAGCTGCTCGGAAAGCACATTAGCCGAAAGCTGATACTTATCGAACATTACACGTCCTACTACTGTTCGTAGATGGTAAGGTGATCAGCCGGAGTCTGGACTTAGCGCACTGTCCTCAGGCGGTGAGCCGACCGGCAGGGCGTATCAACAAGCATGACCAAACATTCTTGCGCCCTTGATGGCGGGTAATTCCCACGCCTTCCTCACCTCGCTCTCATCACTGCAGAACGACGCGGTGTAACTAGTAACTTGTACTAGGGCTCTACTCTCAGTCCTCTGCGACTTCGTCGCGGATGGATCTCCTTTCGACTTTACCTTTCGTTCGATGAGCAGACGTCTATCTACTTTCAAGACTTACCACCAGCATTTTGGATGACGTGGCAAGGCGAACACGTCAGACATATCTCACTCAAATCTCACCATGCTCGAACCAAGAACCAGTGCCCAGGTGGACTGAAAGGTTCATACCCGTTACCGAGTAGAAAGTGGCAGTATGAACTCACATCGTACGTCGGAAACCAATTTGTCCATTCTAAACAGGCTTGCCTCGACTTTATAAAAAGCTCTATTCCTGTACCTACACAACAATCGTCTCGCACTTATCTCTCATCGGGTTACCCAAATGCACTGCGGACACCATGACTATATTAACTTTCACATACGCCTACATTTATGACGACAGCCTCACGTACGCCAAGCTACGTTTCCAACTACGACCATGTTCATGGTTCAGGCCTTTACAGCCCATAGCCACGATGTTACAATACGAATTTTACCACGTCCGTGACCACGCCGCTACGACTATAGACAGCTACGTCTAGGAACATCTACAACTACGGCTACAACTACGGCTACAAAAGCCTCCTTGTCTCAAACGCTGCGACCGAGTGAGCCCATTCTCACCGTGATCCTAGAGCGACGGAAACCTTAGCCTCGCAAAGAACCACTGCCGTCCCAAGTCACGCTTCCGAGGCAAATTCGATGCGACATCGACGGAACATTGACTTCCATCGCTTGTGTAACCCACGTCACCTTGGCTGACTCGATTGCTCGGCAATCACTCCTTTGTGCGATTATACATATACCCTGTGAGCCTTGAATCTTGCAGGCGGGCTACAGAATAGAGCTTATGCAGCAGATAACAGTGACTAAATGCCCCAACCCGACACAGTCAATCACCAAGATGACCGAAGCAGACCAAGTTGATCTGGCCGCTCGGATGAGTCAAGTTTTGAAAGTGGTTGGGTGCAATGCACTATTACGGAACACGACGAGAGGCCTGCTCGCTAAGCTACGACCAGTATACACATGACTTGTGATGCTCCAGGGCGTGAGATTCGAAGCGGATTTCTCAGCAACGCTGTGGCTCCGTAGCCGTAAAGTGGAGCTATATAAACACAAGGACTAGTGAACTAAAGAAGCGCAGAGAAGTAAGGGCAGCAATACCCTCAGTCACCATCTTTTGTTCAGCCATCCATTCGATTCTACAGTTCTAACTGTCCAAATCCTCGTCATGCGTAGCTTTCTGACCTCTGCCTTGGCTGCATCCCTTCTTAGCCTCTTCGCCTGCAATCTTTCGCCGCCTCTCTTCGCCAACGCTGCAGGTGTCCATGAAAAGTCACCATCTCTTGCGGGCCCTCTAGGCAAGGATTGTCTTCAAGGGTCAAAGTATACTGGGGAACCAAAAGGGAAGAATCTGACGATTGCGGGTATGCCGACATATGTCTCTGAAGCTTCGAGGCATGGGGATCATAGTAGTGGCAATGGAGTGGCGAAGGTCATCATGTTCTTCTCAGATGTATTTGGTCCCTTTTACATCAACAACGAACTTTTGCAAGACTATTTCGCGTCGAAAGGTGAGACGTACTGCATATATGAGGTTAGGGGCACACGCTGAATATGACATCGAATAGGCTTCCATGTTTTAGGCCCAGATTATTTCTTCGGAGACCCTATCCAGAACCACGATGGGGAGGCTGGGTTTAACCAGACAGAGTGGATGGACAAGTCTATCCAGCAGGCGGATGCGAATCTGCCAGGGTGGATTACAAAGGTGAAGGAAACATATGGTGCGTATATGTGGCTGGGCTTGATTTCTTGTTAGCTCATATGTTTCGATTAGGCCCGAATGCAAAGTATAGCGCAGTTGGTTATTGCTTTGGAGCACCACATGCGATGAATATCGGAGCTAGCGATGATGTTGTCGCAAGTACGTGGCTTATATACTTTCTGAATCGGGGATTCAGGCGTTGACGATCGTCTTGTGTAGCCGCCTTTGCGCATCCAGCGTTCTTGACTGAAGATCATTTCAATCTTCTCAGGAGTGAGTGCTGTACATTAATCCACGTTTTCACCACACTAATAATACTCAGAGCCCTTGTTGATGTCCTGTGCTGGTGAGTACTAACGTGCGCTATGAACTACTCGGATCTCTGATCGATTTCGAGTAGAGACAGATGTGACTTTCCCCACAGAGTCTCTGCGTCGCTCGCATGATCTGCTGTCGCAGCAGAATGCAACATATCATCTTCAAATATTCTCTAACACTACCCATGGATTTGCAACTCGCTCTGACCCTGAGGATCCCAACTCGAGTGCGTAAAAACAAATCTCTTAATCTTAGGGATGAATGGCTTCTGATTTAAACATTCCCTTACTCTTTCACAATGTCTAGCCTGGGCCAAAGAGCAGTCGGCAAAGAGCGTTGTCGAGTGGTTCAATCGGTTTAGCGTGTAGAGAAGATCGATGTGTAGATCCCTCGGGTTTTAGAAATGGCCTAAGGCGATGTTGATGCATGTACAGGTGTAATTGAACCTTTCGTATTAATATCCATGATAATGCTTGAAACTCGTGATGTAAGCGCCGCTAAGCGCCGTTGTGGCTCGCAAAACCTCGGGTCGTAGTTCAGTAGTAAGAGGGCTCTTTGTAATGAATGATTCTGGACTCCGTGGCGTGGACACCGGATTGTCCTAGGCACTGTTCTTATTATAACCTACCCATCTTAATCGAGCGTAATGCTCAAACCATATATCAACGATTATTATGCAATACCTATCGCCGTCAGACCCACTGTCAATTTCTCCCGGGAGAGTGAGTATTGGCCCTCAAATGAGAGGTTTAAATCTGCAAATCACGGGCGCCGATAGCGTAGGTCCCGCTCTCCGCTCCGATCCGAAGGTCAACGTATGTACGTACAGGCCATCATCATGGGTGTGAGTCTCACCCACTGGGCGCGTATCCGTCCCGAAAGAGTCTACTATCCAAGTCATTAATGTTTGCAGCTTACAGTTCTAGATGAGATAATTTGCGCCGCGAAGAAATTCGCGGAAGAGAGGATGTATTTAAGTCGAAGAGCACGACAGAGGCCATACATACCCTTCCATTCACTGCAGCTGCCCGTTTAAATCTTCCCCTCCACGAAACAGACTCATGGTAAAACTTAACCTGCACTTCAATCTTATCGCGCTCGCCATTACTGTCGGGACACTCGTCGGGAACGTGTCAGTCTTCCCTGAGTACGTACCAGTCCCTTGGCAGTCTGACCAGGAGGGAGATGGCCGAAGCCATTTCGAAGCTGCATCCCCGAGTTCCTTCGCCTCCCCCTCATCCTGAGATGTACCAAGGAGAAAAGCTCGTCGACGACAAGGATCACCCATTCCATGCTCCTGGCCCAAACGACCAGCGCGCATTATGTCCTAGTCTGAACACGTTGGCAAACCACGGCGTGAGCTATCTCTAACAGAACCATATATTTACGCTAACCAAACTTCAAACGCTGCAGTATCTTCCCAGAAATGGCGTTGCCACACCTGCCCACATCATTTTCGCTTCCATGGCAGAATTCAACATGGAGCTCCAGGCGGCTAGGTTGGCAGCCTATGTTGCACATCTCCTTGATGGGAACCCGGTTACGGACCTGCTGAGTACTGCTGGGAAGACGTCCAAGACTGGACCTGACCCTCAAAGGTCGGAGAGCTGGGAACCCACGGAACATTTGAGGGCGACGCTAGCTTGACTAGAGGTATGTCACGTAGATCGATGAGTCACGGTCGCTGATCTTGAACCCTACCAATCGGGGATGATTTCTTTGGTGACAACTTCAACCCGAATCAAAGGCTCTTCCACCAGCCATGTAAAAATCATTCGCGTATTACTATTATTGCTCACATGGGCTCAGTTCAAGTACTTTAGCAAAAGCTATGGAGGCGGTTATTACAACCTTACCGTTGTACGCGAGCTCCGATACCAACGAATCAAACAGCCCATCGACACCAACCCCACCTTCGAATTGATGGGGTCACCGCCACTTTACCGCATGCAGCGAAGCCGTTTTTCCGACTACTATGTTCGTCGACGGGCGTCTCAGCGGGCCCCTGGCCAACCATTTAAGACATGAAAGCTGCGGAAAGCTCCTTCGTGGACATGCGCTACCCTCGTGGATTCTTCCGGGCCTCCAAGCCCGGCGCTGCTGATTCTGAATCGATCGTAGCTGTACGCGGAAGTGATCCAAAGCGAGCTGGGTTCCAGGCCGGAAAGAACGTTGAAGGAGTGAAGAGGTTGATGGTTGATGGTAGCCAGGATAGCCTGCTGAGTCTGTGCGGCTTTTACGAGTTTCATAGGCAAGAGGATCAAGGGTCACTACCCGAGGCCTACTGGGGTGCTGAGGAGGAATCTGAACATGAACTTGCAGTTCTTGTTCGATTGAATCTCTGACCAGTCCAACTGTACCCAGGTGTTTCCTTATGGATGGTAGAGATTAGAACTATGGCTGACTTGCATTTATTGGGTCTGGAGTCGGTACCCCCAAACACCTGGCTTAGATAATTGGGTTTGGATTGATCATCGTCATCGACTTTCCAAATTTACACTTGAGCTTGCCTCTGATGACTCATGAGGAAGTTACCAACCCAGCCAGAAGTTTGGCGGACCAAACTCTCATCGGTAAGTAAGTGACTCTGTGCTATACGCAAGCGGCGATGTTCATGCTCACATGAATTATGTTAGACGACACAAGCTCATTGACAGCTGTATTCTGCGTAGTGTGGGCAACGTTAGCGGCAGCTCGGTCAGGCATGGCGGTGCTCCCCCTCTTTCTTTCGATTACATTCCTAGCATTTGGTATAGCACATAACACTCAAAAATAGCCCCTTTTGACGCACACTCAAAACACAGATGGACAAAGATCACATCGACTCTAGTAAGCGTTACGGAAACGCCGGCTGAAACCTTACAGAACTCGAGTGTCCACACTACTTTCCCAGGCAAATTCAACCAACATCGAGTAACTTAAGGCATCCAGTAGACGGGCCTGTAAAACTCTGAATGCTCTGCAGCGCAGGCATGGCATAGGGGCCGACTCAATTAGCGTAACATGAAACATAAACATAGCATCTGCGGAAGGCATCTTTACGACCTGCCGCAGCCTGCTGTAGAGAGCTACTGCGTGCGAGAAGCGACGTGGACGTGGTATTCATTTGATGTCACATATACACTGTTCAAATATCATGACGAGCATAGGTGGCCCCAGATTTTATGATTGATACGATTGCGAGTCACCTATAAGTATTCCCTTGGAAAAGGACTTCAAATGACACAGGAAACTACCGGTCACGAATACAATCTCCCTCCTCACCCACTTTCCCGGCATCCTCGAGATTGTATATGCGTGTTATGTTTTCGATCTCATCAAAGTTTACTCGTCCCGGGGGGGTAGATGGATTACGATAGTCGAAGTTGTCATTGTCTCTGGGACCGTACACGGCGAGGAATCTGGAGTGTCCTACCTGCGGCTGTATTTGTGTATGGATATGAGGATTTGCATTGCCCGTTCTCCATACCGATGAAAGGAGGTACATAGGAGTTACCAGCTTTTGGAAACGCCCGGACCACAGACTAGATTTCAGCATTCACAGATGTCGCACCTGGGTGCTCTACTGACCATACCGGTAGAGCTCTACCCATCACTGACCTAAGCTGGGGGACAACAAACGCCTCTCGAAACACTAATGTCTGTGAAATGGTCTGACTCTTTAGGACAAATGGAATAACGGGGACGCGTTCTTGACCTGACATGGCAAACGGTGCTGGACATGCGAGCCGAATAATAACTTTGGTCTGAACTCACATATGCAGTACATTTGCAATGTCTATCTGGCGAGCAACATGGGCGCTTATCATTGGCGTCATAAGCACCGTTATTGCTGGGGTCCTAATATCTAGGTATAAAGATCCGCTGTCTGAGCAATATCTCGTAACTGTCCCAGATACCTTCAGACCCCGTGATGGGAGTGCGTATAGAACATTGATATAGCGTGGTGGAGAACTCCACTTCCTCGGACGCTCCCAGATGAATGATCGGTCGTCGCACAAGAAGATTGATGATGGCAGATGGAGATACTCTGTGCTGTAGGCAAACGCCCAGCTCCTCGACAGGCTGCTTAGATTGCTGGTGAGATATCCTCTGTTAACCCACTCGAGTACGGGACCGCGTCACTGCCAATTGTTGTGTTCACAACTTCCTACCTGCCAATCGGACTATTTATTAATCATAGCTAGGAATGGGAAGTAGAAACGGAGTCTCATCAGTAGCATCAACATCAATATCAGAGCGTCTTCCTTTCCAGGGACGTCTTCACCTCATCATCCGCGGTTCGCGGCATAAGAACCAGCTACTATGGCGGCAGTATGAGTCCCAAAGTGGCGAGCCCAGAATAAGCATGTCGCTTCTCATGTATATGTTCTCAGGGTTCAAGCTGAGCTCAGGGCGCAGATATTTTACGTCTGAACCTTGGGGTGGCTGCATGGGGGCCAGTGATAGTCGGCGGCCATTTGCAGCAGTCCCGCCGTAACGCTTGTAAAGGTCGTGTGTAACCCTTTGGCGAAATATGGTGATCAGTCGAATCATAGTCACAATCGTGCCCTTTTACAGAACTAAGTTACTAATGCGGTAGAACCCAGATATCAATTCGTATTCGCATCATGCAAAGTGTAACGTATGGATGCTATATTTACGTGCCTTGAAACTTTGATCAACTTCTAACGATGATGGGCACGGACATGGTGGACTGTGGTGGATCAAGAGAACTCCAACGACCACACTGACGGCTACTTATCTACCGAAGGAACAAAATCGTTACAAGTGAAACTCTCCCCATTCCACTTCCTCTCCTCTACCCTCCTTGCCCTAGCGGCACAAACTCGATGGATAGCGGCACCCCAGAACAGCTCCTCATGTACGTATCTTTCGCATAATGTCCAACCTCAGCTGTATCTCACGTTGATCCGCTACTCGTAGGGGAGGGTCCATCGTAAGCTACTCATCGTCAGCTCCTAGCTTGGACTCATCCCATACTCCTAGCTACTAGGAGCATTTGGGGCATACCTGATTCTCGGCGCCTACCTAGTCCAGCTCCGTGAGTTCTTCTCTCTGTATTCTGTATGTTTCCAGTCTGAGTATCGCTATAGATCACTACTTCATGGCTGGGGCAGAGAGCGAGAGAAGTAACAGGTTTGCCCTTTACGCCCTTAGTAAGTGTTTCATCGGAACAGCTGCGCAACCTCATAGTGATCGTTAATCGGCCTAGTCGGTACTGTCACTGTGTGTGAAATGATGCGCGTCGGATTCATAACATTCGCGGCCTGGCGTGCCCTGGTGCTCGCTATTGCGCAGCCAATCCTGCGGGAGTTCCCAGCCAGAACATCTCCATCGGTCCAGATCCTCTCCTCGTTTAGTGGGTTCCGCGGATATCATTTTGAAGTGCCATTTGCTGATCTACACCGGTATCTAGTTGCCTTGTTTATTCAAGGGTTCTTCGCCTGGTGTGTCTGGCTCTCATTTTGCAGGACGCCTCTAACGAGTATGACAGGAAAATCTGGACGCATAAATTCAACAAACTAATAGGAGCGATCGCCATACTCATTGGGATCGTACGTAGCGTTAACCTACTAGAGGATTATTTCCTGACTTCCTCCGAATCACCCTCAGTTCACTACCACGCAGCTCATAATTGGTGTTTTCATTGGAGTCCAAATGGGCAGAATCGGCGCAATTGCAGAGCAAGCTGCAGCTTCGAAATCTGAAGGTGTATTCCACCAGTTCATCAATGGACAACAGAGCCCAGGAGGACTCATCTCGTTCTCCACCACCATCGGGATACTGGCATCGACAACTTTCGTCTGCGACGTCTTGATTACTATAGGGATGTTCTCAATCGTAAGTGTACATCTTATCTCTTCAAAAGGCTATACCTCTTAGGTGAAGTCTAAATTTAGTTTCACGTTTATGGGAAGCGGTCCATGGCTCAGAGGGCAAAAAATGTACTGCGCACACTCAGCATCAACACCATCGAGAATGGCCTTGTCACATCTATCTGCGCATCCGTAACGCTCATCCTTTATTTCGCAAGTAGGCACCCTTGGTTACACATGGCGTCGTAAGTGACTTTCTTACAACGAGAAATTCCCTAATTTAAACTGCTGTTCTGCTTTATTAGGAACTGGTTGTTACCTGGCCTGTGAGTGACACAGGACCTCACCTGCGATAGCACCGCTGACGGTTTCCTACAGTCATGCCAACGTCCTTATGGCATCCCTCAACGGACGAACGCTGAGAGGTAACAAAGAAAACTCTACTATCACCAATAGCTCAAACGGTGTGGTGATCTCGAGCTATCGCGCCCAACGCGGGGCGTCTCTCGTGGTCGTCCCAAACCAGCATCAACGCTCTAATAGCGGGATAGCTATTGCTATTACAACAGAAGTCGACTTTGAAATGGCCGACAGAAAGGGCTCCGACTCGTCTGATATCTCGGTATAACATTGTTATTCCAGCATTCTCAAGTTCTTCTATCAGAGTCCGATTTCGAATGCACATTAGTGTGTTGTAGTAAAAAGTTGTTGTATTGTACTGTCTAAAGGATTGTTAAATTGCAGAAAACGCGCGGCCCTCACAAAGCACGGAGTGGATGTGGAAATACGAATAAGTTATATAAATATGACGTAGCGAGATACAATGGGATTTGGGTGCTATACTTATTTGGAGCGAGTCCCATGGATGTGTGCCCTGATTGAGACCCAGAGATGGGAGCTCATACGAAGTCGGCGCTTTTGAGGTGGTCGCGAAGGATAACATCCTTGACTGCGATTCTTTCGTTAGTAACGGTGCAAATGGAGAAATATTGCATGCGCGAACCTGCTTGAAGTGTGACGAAGGTAGTTTTAGTGTCCTGCGAACGAGATTGTTAGGTTGGATTATAAAGACAGCGAAGATAAGCTCACAGTAACAGACGTCGCGTAGTAGTACGCGACTCTCCCTCCTTCGGGTGCGTTAGTCTTTACAATATCTCTAAACTTCTCTTTGAGATCTAGGCAGAATGTTCGTCATCCGTAGCACTGCGCTATCCACGATCCAAATGATAGAAACTTACATTTGACAACAGTTCCTGCATCGTTGGGTCGATCTCCGAAACTCGGGAGATATGTCTTCACTCTCACCCCGTTCTTCAGTTTCCGCTTCAAGAGATCACACTTGTTCATGAACAAGATCAAACTCGTCCCTGTTAGCAGCTTCGACGAGCATATGGTTCGCCAAAGGAGGAATGAGTCCTCGAGTCGATTGATACGAGAGTCTTCGAGGAGACGCTCATCGAAGCATGATACAGCTGTCCGGGAGGTATAAGCGAGTCGTAATGGAGAATGATGCAGATGTTTTCACTCACGGGCCACTGGGAACAAGGCATCCAATCAGGGTCAGAACTGAGGCCATGATCAGGAAATATGGCAAGAATACTCACGGAAGATGATAGCATTGATATTTTCGAAGTACGGTAACCACGCGTGACGCTACCATCCAGGGTCAACGCCAAAGTCGAGGTGGAGACGAAGAAAGTGACCTACCAACGTTCTAGATCCGCCAACGTCATAAAGAAGCCATTCTGTCGAACCGAGGGCACCTGTGGCACAAGGAATTGAATTTCGAATTACGGCAGATGGCGAATGCACATACCGGCGAGGATATTTGACCCTGGAGACTTTTGGTCTACCTTGATCCTATACTCTTGCACGCCAAGGGTACGCAGTCTCGCCCGTACCACGTCGTCGCTTGAGGGGACATAAGCTGGCGAGGCTATCCTGTCAAGATCATCCAAGAAACTGAAGAATGCAAAGATGAGCAAGGAGAGAAAGACATCGCGGACGAAGGCGTTTAAAGGATATCGGCAGGCGGGGAAGTTCGAATACTTACAAACCAGCGCTATCTTCTAATCGAATCTTCCGTTTCTTGAGCACGGTGCGTATGATTTCGTCAACCCACAAAGACCTGATGTCGTCCTTGCAGTTGCTGATGACGTCGGTGGGTGAATCGGGTTCTAGAAATGGTAGAGATGCGAGGGGAGCGGAGACCCGGGTAAAGATGCACGGGTGATGTCCCATGAGTACGGGGATAGAATCGACAAAAGAGTGGGCCTTACCGCTCTCATCCTGTGCTCGATCCCGCTTGTTCAGGTCCTGCGTACGGAGAGGATGAAGGACGTCCTTCAACCGTCTGACTGTGAACTCCTTGGTGTTCGTGGTGGTTCGCCGCCGAAGGGAGGTCCTGATCGGGCCTTCTGCTGTGACTGACCCTGACCTCGATCTCACACTTCCCACCCCTAACACACCATCTCCTTCGTCACCAACAATCGCCCCGTCCGGCGTTTCGTCTTCAGCACTTGCTCCCAGCCTTTTCCGTAACTCTTTCTCAACAGTCCTTAGAGGTGCCAGTCGCAGCTTGAGTAAATGATGGTGGGACGTTAACAGGGGCTGTCTTGATGTGGGAGTGGTCGGAGAAGCAGGTAGGTCTTCGACATTGGATGACGCAGCCCCGACGTTCACGTTGAGGACATTGTTTCTGGCCGCATCACGCCTCAGACTGGTGCTCGAGCCCTTTGATTGCAGACCCTTGTAAACACCAGAGACGCTGGGTCGCCGCGGACTATAGGGCGACGATGGGACGGTAGGAGAAGCAGGAGTCGGCGTAATGGGGATCGAGGTGATAGTCGGAGTCTTGGATTTGTCGTCGTAGACCAGGTATTCGCTTTCACTCTCGTTGTCTGTATCGTCGTTCCCGGCCCGATTGAAGCGCAAGGTGGCACTTGGAGTGGTCGGGGTAGCAGGCGCATCGGAAGGGATATTATCCATTTCGGCCTGAATAGCGTCGAGAATGGTCGTTACTGATCGTATTAGATTCAGTTGAACGACCGTTCTCCACGACTGGAGTTCTGTTTCCCATTCTTGCTGCGCATAACGCATACGGAAGTCTGAACGGGCGGCGAAATTGTCAGTAAAGTTCGCGACGTTGTTGCTCAAATCTTACTCTTGAGTGTTGTAGACTTGCCTATATCAGTTTATTAGTCAAAGGTAATAGATAGAAAGCCAGTGGAAACGCACCACTCTCGCTTTGGCCCAGCAACAGCACTTTCACAGCGGCTTGCTGTTTCCTGAAAGCTGCCTTTTCCTTCTTCAACTCCTCATCAATCTGGTCGCTAATCTTCTTAGCGTTCGCCTCCTTCCGCTCCCTAGCTTGTCGTTGCTCTGGGCTTTCATTCGCAGGAGGTCGAGTGAGGTATTCGAAAGGGTCGAGATCGTCTGCGGGACTCATTCCGGGATCGGTGGACAGAGCAGAGTCGGATGGAGCAGCGATTCGCAGCGGAGCTTTATAACAGCGAAGAGCGAGGTTGATAGGGATAATTCTCGTGTCGTCGCCCTGTCGCAAGAGAAGAGTGCCTGTATACAGGCTGTCAGTGCTTTTACTTCTGCCTCTGTGGAAAGAGCGCTTGTCAGGTGAGATCCGTACCTTTCGCCGCAAATCAACCCAGTCAGTCGAGGCTGTAGCAGCGGCCCTGGTGATCAGGTGGGCACTTCGAAACTGGCCAAGTGGTGGATAGAAGCAAGAGTATCTAGGTTTAGTGGGAGAGAATCGAAGCAACCAAGCTCGTTGTCAAGCAGGGCTGAGGCCATGTCGACAAGGTCCGCAAACAGTTCGGTGGAAGAATGCTGTCCAGGTCGGTATTGCCCCCGGCCGGTGATGCAATTTTGACGGCTTCGGTGGCTTTGCCGAGATATTCTCACCGTTCTCATTCCGACAAAGCCCCTGAACGCCTTTGATTAGGCTCATACTGACCACCGCAGTCGGTGGTGTGGCGATGTCAGCCTTTGTTATGGGCATCTATGCCCTCCGTCCCCTTGTATTTGCACCCCTCCCTTCTGCGGACCATCCAAACCTATATCGCTTCGGTTCATGGCTGTACATACTTTACATTACAAATCCCCCACAGGTAGGTAATCAATCAAACTCAAATCAAGCTTTGGAATGATCCCGGTGTGATGCCATATCGTTTGGGAAATTTGTTGCCGATTCAATCGTTTCTTGGGAGTGGTTATCCGGCGGCATCTCAGCGAAACGGGAGGCAAACCTCAGGCCAGTGATAGACTTGCCCTCGCTTTTTTCCAAGTCGTTTCTGGACGATTGGTCGTACATCTGAAGGAGGAGTCTGTTGGCGAGGATGGGTAAAGCCACCCTCAGTAAGCTGTAGACGTAAGCACCAGTTCAACATCATCCTTGGAAGTAAGTATGTGGAGAGATGACTCACTAGTTGACGATGGAGAAGTATCCAATGATCTGGAATGGGATAGTCAGTGCGTGCCGAACACGATACAATCTATCACTGACCGGACGAAGATAATGGGCTGCGAGATCCAGTGCATTCATCACTGCAACTAGAGTTAGCGCCAGAAGACAGCATAGGTTGAAGACCACTCACAGCATATTCCCCCGAAATATTGAGCACCTCCCCTCCAAAGCACCGATACCAACGGAGTCTTCACAACGAGCGACCGCTTGTATCCGATCCAACAGGTCAGTCCCAATAATACTAAAAGGGTCAAGAGCAAATCAAACAACAATGAGGCTTGGGCTTACTGGCTTGTCCCACAATTTTTAAAATCCTGTTTGCATGAATGAAATCTGCGCCGAGTTCCTTTGTGGAGAGAGAACACCGAGACGGCCGATACTTGTAGTCATTTGCTTTTTGTACATCAGAGATAGATTAACGACCGTGAGCCTCTGCGTCTTGACTCCAATACGTACCTTTCATGTTCAAAAGCACCACGACGACTGTGATGAATCGAAAGGAGACAAGAAGCTGACGCAGAGATTGGCATGTAGTAAGAAGTCTGAGCTCGCCACTAAGAGTAGTACCCACAAAATATCCGGTAACGAAGAGCGGTGCGTGTTTCCTTTTAGCGCCAAACAGCGCGTATAGGCAGAGAACGAGGAGTGCTAGGATGTGAGGGCGAGTCAGATGAGCTCTACCATGGCTACATTGGATAGATACATACCCAAGGGGCAGGCCTCTCCAATGAAAGATGAAACTGTTGTCACGGGATCTAGTTAGCACCGAGATATTACATCGGGCAATGGGGCTAGTGCTAACCAAATAATGATGCCTGAAGGACGTAGCATCCCTGATAACCCCTCTATTAGCCTCATAAACGCAGCGGAGCAACGAAGCTGTGCCCTTACCGATGGTAATAACAGAGGTTCGTAAGGGACTATATTAAGCGATATTAGTGTCATAAGCTCCGATAATACAGCGCTGAGTCGATGCTCAGTACTCACAGTGTACAAAGAGAGGGATTTGCAGGATGACAATGTACCGTGAGATGAAAAACAGAATGCGCGCCGCATTCCATTTGCCAGTCCACATGTACTTGAACTCCAGGCGCAGCGTTTCGAAGTAGTCGCATATGTAAAGGGTGCTTGACAACACTATAGACGATTGTGAAGCCTGAGTATCAGTGCCAAACACCAGAAATGAGCAATCTAACCTGTGAAGTACTAATACCGTAAAGGGTAGTCAGGTATGGTGAATGAACCGTTCAACTTCGAACCGCGATGCTACGTACAGCGTTGAAAGTTGAGAGCCTGGTGAAAGCAATGTACGCTTGTGCAGTGATGCTCGCCATGGCTCACAAGAGGACTAGAGTGGAACAAAGAATACAGGAACGCTAACCGCCCAGAATCAACGTTTATGTACCAAGATAAACATCTTTTGAGATAAGAAATACTTCTCCAATCCAACGCCCCCGATATGAGCGCGAAGCATGCTGTTGGCTGAGATAAAAATAGTTCCACGCGACCTGTGCATACGATCCACTTTGTCCATGGATGGGTATTCGCGGACGCATTTTGCACGGGAATCTCTAGGAATCTCCCAAGGATCTCCCAGCTTTCCAGGCGAGTGACAAGAATCAGGGGGTAAGACAACCTTCGAAATGATGGTATGGATGAAACCGTCCCTTCGAGGTGTCTAGAAACCGACCTCGCCGCATTTCAGCCGATGAATGTAACCCTCTCACTTTCCGCAGATAGAAGGAAAGGGAAGGCTGGGTCAGATTCTGCTAATACGCCAGTTTTACTCCTATGAAATGACTGGTATGTTTTAGAATGACTGGTGGCATTGAGGCGACTTTATGCTTACCAAAAAGACTATATTATAACTGATACGAGAGGAATCAAGTCTAACATTGTCTTTCATCGTCATCTTGGGAGATATGCAAATTCGATTCGCCATTGGGACTCGAGATCAGCTGTAGCAAACTTTCGGCCGAGGCTTCCGTCCTTTTCGGCGGCCAAACAATCCACAATGTTGCTTTTCGGAGTCTGACGTTTTTTCCTCGAGCGTTGTACTTCGAATACCTTTCGAACGAACACTCATCATTGAAAACTCTCCTCAGATAATGAACGCAAGTCAACGCTGTTTAACATTATCACTTGGTCGCCACACACACACACACACACACACACACACACACACACACCTCCAATGCTTTGGCGCTGTGAATCGATGCCCTCGCTGCTTTCAAGACATCGCCTTGTTACCCACTGGCCACGTCGTCTGCGACATTGTTCTTCAACGAAGGTTCCTTATGTCATCAGGTTCTCTTCGTCAGGTCAATTCTTCAACATTGCTCGAGCCCATCTCAATTAGACCAACGCTTCCCATAGGGTGACCCGGTTTTTGAGAGAAGTTTCGGAATACGGCCTACCTCTGGGCTGAGGAGATATCCATACGCACCGTTTCGCTTCTGAGGACCCCACCTTTCCCTGGATTTCTTACTCTGGGTACGCCTTCCTCTGCCAACTGGCCTTTTCTCTCCTCGCCTCGTGGTGCGGCCAGAACGGGGAAGAAGCCGAGGATCGAAGCTCGGCGGTCGCACCGACCACACCAATCACCGCCCCGTGGCCTATCTAGAACCCACGCCACCCCAGCGCCATCCCTTCTTAGCTGACTACCTATATCTGCCATGTGCATAAATACCAAAGCGAAGAAATCCTCTGCTATAATCGCCATTGCTGCATCGCTCGCCATGAAACTCTCTCTCAGACTCTCTGTTCTTACCCTAGCTCTAGGGCTCTCGATCACATCTTTTGCGCAGGATCTTGAATCCACTCCGGAGCACCCTTCATCCCATCTCTAGCGGGGCCTATAGGCCTTGACTGTGCACAAGGCTCGCAGCACTCTGGTGAAGCTCGAGGGAGGAACATATCTATAGTGGATATACCGACGTACTATTCTAGAGCTCGCCATGCCTCAGGCAGCGCGAAAGTCGTCTTATTCTTCTCGGACATCTACAGTCCATTTTTCATCAACAATCAGCTTCTCCAAGATCAGTTCGCATCTGAAGGTACGTTGAGGCGTTGAGTAGCGGAGACATTCTAAAGGGTCTTTCCCGATAGGGTTCCATGTCGTCGGGATTGACTACTTCTTGGGAGACCCGATTCAAAATAATGAGGGAAAGCCTGGGTTCAATAGGACGGAGTGGTCCGCACAGAAACGCCAACAAGCCCTGGAGCTTGTTCCGAAATGGATTGAAGGTGTAAAGGGAATCTACGGTACGACACGCAGTGACCCATATTTGACTCTGTACTGACACCATAGTAGGTCCGAGTGCTAAGTATAGCGCAGTCGGTAAGCAAAAAGCTTTACGCGTCAGAAAATAGTTTCCGAGAGGATGTCGGTACAGGATACTGTTTTGGAGCACCTTACGCTGTGAATATGGGAGCCACTGACGACGTTGTCGCGAGTGCGTATCGTCAGTTAGAAGTTCTAATAGACATAACTGATGGCTCGCGTTGATAGCTGCTTTTGCCCATCCCTCTGGCCTGACTGAAGCACATTTCACCAGTCTGACCAGTAAGAACCCTCCAAATCCTTGTCGACGGAATACTTCCTAACACGCACCTCTTAAACAGAACCCGTTCTTTTGTCCTGTGCCGGTAGGTGTCAAAGGGCTGCCCTGCGTCTGACATCCTAATGTCATGCTTTGATTTAGAGACAGATACCGCATTCCCTGCCCAATCATTGCGTCGGGCGAATGATATTCTTACGGAGAAGAAAGGCATCTACCACCTTCAAATCTTCTCAGGTGTCAGCCATGGGTTCGCGACTCGTGCTGATCTCACGGATCCGAATGCAGGTGCGTCAACAGGGACAGCGGGTCCGTGCATTAAGAACTCATATGGCTGTGTAGCGTGGGCGAAAGAACAGTCCGCGAAGAGTGTGATCGGGTGGTTCAAGCGGTTCAGTACCTGATATGTGGCGCTTAGAATTGGTCTCCGTCTAGATCTATTCCGCTGATACTAGCTGTACTCTATTTGTCGGAAATTTGAAAACAATATAGCTTGTTCATGAATATTGGAATGACGCGATGCGGAAGTGACGCTCTCACTAAACGGACTTGAATGTCCTCAGACCTGTTAGCGCGAATTGTACCACTGTGGAGAACCCGTCTTGGCTGAGCGCAGCCAAGCCGTGTTCACCTACTTCGATCGATCACCCGCGCCGACGCGCGCCTATTCCGTATCCCAGCTCCACCTTCCACATTGCTCCAAAACTATACAGTTTATGGGCGGAGCTTCGGAATGTACCGATTACGAGTATATATACAGTAAATACATACTTTGTACTACAGTTTCCTGGTGCCCTTCGGCCAGGATCTCACCAATCACACTCATCACTTCATGTTTCGCTTTCGGGTTCATTGGGCACGCGAGTGAACCCCGTGTCTTGTTTGAGCCTACGCGTTTCGTAGCCTCACACCACCAACACGTTTTCTACATCGTTTATCGAACTCCCACCTACTGTGGCGTTTGCGCTTCATACCGTCGAAATGTAATTCTATAAGCGATTGGCGGCCAGGGTGTCCAAGCGCAGGGTAGGCGCCGACATAGGGGAGGGCTCATCAGGTCAGTATATCCTCAAAGCAAGGATATGTACCCACAGATTTACAGCACCTCGGGTATGAGCCGCGTCATCGTGACTGAGTGCAGCATCGAGGGAATGATTGGCGAAAAGCTGTGGTCCCGCTTAGTCGGATAATGGTGCCTGGGAATATTTGTTTTGTTGATTCTCGCTTAAACGACTCGTCGACTTTCTTCCCCCCGACGTCTACCATCCAGTTTCAATTTCGCTCCTCCATAAGGATCTTGACTACCAAATTGCCAGCGCAGCCTCTTTACACTATATCTGTGTCCAAGCATGGGTTCACCGATCGATGCCGCAACGCGCACGGAATCTGTCAGTCGATACTAACCCCTATGCGGCTGACCCCGCATTTCCAATCAAGGGCTTTGTCTGATCTGTTATTCGTGGTTACGTATAGCCCTCAAAGACCACGACTACTTCAAAGCTCTTCGTATACCAGGATCCTCCTGGTGCGACGCCAGCGACCGTTCAAGTCCCCAGCCCCAAGCGGATCACGAGAACCGTAAGTAATGTCCTCACTGCTGCCATTCGCCCTGGCAAGGAATCTAAACACCTGCGCACAGGCTTCTACACCCGACGATCTCTCAGTTCTCAGCCTGTTCTCGATCGTCTTGAAGGCCAACAACCGCAACGATGAGAACCTCTACGCCTCGGGTTTAGTCACGAAGCCCACCAGCCAGCCCATCGCAGATCGCAAGCCCCTGGGTCTGGTTTGGTCCATCGAGGCCTTTCCCACCAGAAGCACTCCGGTAGTAGCCCAAAGATCCCACACAACCATCTCCGAGCGACTCTCCCAGATGTTGCGAATTGGCAAGACCCTCAACGAAGAAGGGGATGTGGCGAAACACTCGCTCATCCTCGTTCTTCGAAACAAGCGTTTCCCTTGATTGGCTTTTGGGATCGGAATCGAAATTTACGCTATGCTTGCCCAACACACATATTCTTATCATCTCATGCATCTGCTTTCCTTCATGCTTTCTTGCTCTCTCGTGCTTTGTGTATATCCTACCCCTTTCAAACCACTCCTCCTATATCATTGCCTGGCATTCTCATAAATCCAAATGTTGTATATATATATCTGTATGAACTCACGACAATGTAAATGTACTCTATTCTTGTATACGAAGACGGTGTTACCGATTATTCGGCGGGTGTCTCGCAGGATAGAGTTGATTCGGATCTTAATTAGAGATATGAGTGTTCCTGTTAATTATTTTCTCTAAGATTGACTGGAACGTCGAACTAGGGGCGATAACACGTCACAAGGCGTAGTATCATTTAATTCCGTGGATTGAGAGGCGGAACTAGTATCTGATTTGTTGAAGGCTGGGTGGCAACAATTATGAGTAACGAACAAAGCTGTGCCCAGAAAGAGCTCATGACCACAACAGCACAATATTATCTATTCATCGTCGCCATTACAACACCTACACTATATACGCTGAAAGGAATACACCTCACTGAATTCACTAGTTGTAAGATAGCGGGAACACCGGTAACCTCATGCTTCTTCACGCTCAGCGCAAACTTCTCCTCCTTCGTCATCGTATCCGCGCCTCTCGATCTCTTTTCTACCTCCGAGAAGCTGAACCCTGAATCAGGAAGCAGGTCTTAAACAGGCTGCGCCAAATATTTAACCTTGATGATATCATGGTCGACAAACTTGAGGGGGATAGCGGTGTTCGAGTGGAGATGAGCTCGGTCCTTTGGAGTCATAACCCGCGTGTAAAGGTCGCGCGCCTGATCGTAGTCCGACACTTGCCCTCGTGGAAGAAATGCGACTGGCGCGAAACGACGTTGTGGGCGACCTTGTAGGGTGTAGTGGCGAGGCCAGACTTTGGTGACGCCGAAGGGGTCGAATCCAAGCGTGTTGGGGTCAGCCTGGCTAGGCTCCATGATCTGAACTTTGAGAGTCCAGGTTGGCAGCTCTCCGTGCTCGATGGCGCTCCAGAGTTGGCGCTTGGAGTGGTCGGGATCTTCGCCGCATTTCTTGATAGCTTCGTCCCAGGAAAACTGCTTCTGGCCGTGTTCTGCGATATAGTGATACTTGGCGTAGACGAAATTGCTGGCCGAGTTGACCCTGCAAAGGAGGAATTAGGGGATATAATGGGAGATCCAATGATACAACGCACCACTTGAAGGTGTGGCACCCAAAACCGTTCATGTTGATCCAGCCATCAGGGGTACCGTAGTCGCTGAAGAACATCATCCCAGCGTGGGGCGAAGAGGCTGTTGTAGTCGAGCAAAAAGTTGGAGGGGCTGCGTTGCTGGGAGCGAACTACATCCGGTCCTTGCATGGGGTCGCGATTGAAGAAGACGGGCTACGCGCATGTCAGGAGAGCCCAAAGGGATCGGTACGCAAATGACGTACCCAGTTCAATCCAACTACGTCGTAGTTCCCCTCATCTGTGTAATGCTTGATGGCGAATCCATGAGGATTCCGACCGGAGTCCGGAAATTCTTTCCCAAACGTGACGGTCGAGAATCTGGCGAAAACAGGAGTTCGTTTTCCAGCATTGCTGAACAGCCCCGCCTGTAGGAACAATAAGGATCCTGATGATACCGCCGCCAACAAGAACGGAGGAGACGCACCTTGGTTAGACCACTCATATCTTTTGGTGCACTGGAAATATCCGAATACTCCGGAACCTGCAGGGTGTACCATGCATAAGGACGGTGCGCATCGGAAAGGCGGGGCACTGACGTTCAATGGTCTTTGCCCGGTTGAATGTCTGCTGCTTCTGCATCAGAAACATGTCGCTTGCGAGCGGTAGACCGCCAACTGTCTTGCAATTGGCACCATCCGGCCATGGGATCCCTTCATTGCTGGTGAACTATGGCGCGTTGTCGGGCTTGTTGCCACCAGATACATCAGAAGCCTTCGAAATGATTTCGGCGGGACCATCGTTAGCGTTCATGAAGATCGACATTCTATGAAGGGCGAGGGTCGATACCAAGCGATCCGAGAGCTTCCTTGGTGGACCGAAGTGGATGTGTGATGGGGTTGAACAGGATTCAAGAGGGCGAAAAGAGAGGGAAAAAGGCTTCGTGATCTTTTCAATACACCACAGTTTCATACGTGATCACTATGTGAAACCACTGTTTTGGATTGTGCCATGAAATGCCCGGTGAGTCTTATCCTGACGTTGAAACTAGAGAAAAATATACCTAAACTCGTTGGAGCTTGTCGAGGGTGCTCAGAAGGTTAGATTGTCTCCGACGAGTGGAAACCACATATGCGCAATGCGCGATCGGTTGAGTTCATCAGAGGTTTAATCTCCGAGAGCAAGTATTTGGTCGCCGTTCAAAGTCTCAAAGCCGCGGGGCTAGTGTTACTGATCGAGGCCTTGATGGGCGTGATACTACTAAATACCGGCATTGACGCGGCAGTGCAAGTCGCACCCCCGCACCACCATAGCTGTAATTTACTCTTACTAGTCGCAAATGTATCTCCTCCTGGACGCGCCTTGCCGACAACGATGTCCTAGGTCCGTTTGTTGAACGACAAGCGACCTTCAACCCCCTAGCACTTGAAAGCGGAAATTGAAAAGAAATGATGAGTTTGTGAATCAAGGCGTATCAAGGTTTGATGGCGACCCGCCTCGCTTCACTTCGCCTTGCCTTGTGGCAACACTACGCGGGGCCGGCGCATCGTAACCTAAACATACAAGCACCAAACCAGGAGAGCGTTATGTTTTCATAAAAGGCTGTACACGGCGGAGGGGCAACGTAATGCTTTCTTATCGGCCGTCCACTGGCAGGTTCAGCAAGACAGGTCGGTACATCCGCCAGAACCACTCCTCCAACACAGTCCTTTCAAATGGTACCAGCAACGGATGGGGGATACGACACTGTCTCCAAGGGCGCCAGAAGGGCAGGGAGAAGAACAAATAAATACAGAGAACGAATGTTGATAAGGTTAATTATTGGCGAGGGGTGCGTACCACTTGGTGGAAAATGTAGTATGTACTTCGGGGAAATGCCGCACATTTGCAAGGCTTTGCGACTTGAAAACTGGGTTGCATTCATTCTGAGAGACGCCCTGGCACAACATAGTATTCAAACTTGTAGGGAAATCGACCAAACACTAAACGTTGTCGTACACCAACAACTAGCATTGCACCCTTCAAACATTCACTCAGTTCATACATCCTCCATTCATCTTAGCGAATGGGCCTGAAAGTCAAAGGTTAATGAGTTTGAATCATAGACTCGTAAATATTTCACTCACTAGCAATACCCAACCACTTGTATGCTCTATTTCCATTGCCCATGCAAGCACCATCCTAGAATACAGCATCAGAATGATGTGGGGTTTTGTCGTCAAGATACTCACGACTTGGTTACAAGAGCATCCCGATGGGCAGTCAGCCTCTACCTCGCAGGGGTAGTCTTGACAGCCTGCAATAATGGGAGATACACCCAAGGCGCAGACGGCTACGAAGAACGTGAGACGGGAAAACAGCATATTCTGGATAGTAGGGAATAGAGAGACTTTGTCTGTTGAAGCAGGTGGTATTCGAGAGCCTTTTAAAGGAGCACGTACGGGAACATCCGGTTCCATATCTTTCGACAGGGTGTGCTGACCGAGTGACAGCACGTATAATACAGCGCTCACAATCCACACGCGGGACCCGTCAGGTGGCCAGTTAACAGTTTCGAGCCTCATAGAATGAGGCTGAACGTGACTAACGTATGCTTCATCTTTGGTAAACTGCGCCGACTGAATGGTATAGAGGTCATGAGCAACGTTAGCCGATACTCGGTCGAACCTCCCGATATTAAATTGTACCCGTGTGGCTCGTCAGGTGGCCAGTCAATTATGCCAAGCCTCCTCGAAAGAGGATGTGCGTGAGAGGACCGTTCGCATCCTTGTCTTTGCGGTGAACTCGAAGCGAATAACCGAATGAAATGGACGCCAGAAACATCAAACAACGCCGCATGTACTCCCAAAATGCTCACGATACCTATGGGATCCGTCAGGTGGCCGGTTGAGAATGCTAGAGCCTAACCACCGGATCTGCTCTGTATTAAGTTGCCTTCGGGCTCGTCGTGTTTTGCCTAAGACTCCCTATAGCTACGTATGTGGAGAGATAAGTCCATGGAGCCCAACCCTAACCCGGGAAGGAGCCCGTAACACCTGAGTCTTCGCTCGCTGTTCAAAGCCACAAAGGGGCGTGAACATAATGCTTCTTGCCCTGTTTGTTCCTTGCTCGCGGTTCATTATGAGCGAGCTAACAAGTAGCATGTGGACCAAACACACTTGTGTGGTGAGTTGGGGGTGGAGAGGCTCCGGCAGGAGACTCGAGCCAATCTCCAGGTCGTGGGGCGAAGGGAGACCGCCAGACGGCTAGCCCCGGGCGGGCGGGAAACCTTCGTAAATGTGACTCCCTTCGAATCCCACCCCACACAAGCATGCTCGTCACATGAGCCGAGGTGGAGGAGGAGGCGAATCTATTATATCATGGTCTTCAATTCAAACCTAATTTAAAGAAGTGATACTGTCACCCTTGGATATTGAGCTACACCAATGAGTCATGGTCAAATGAAAAAATCATGGATATCAAGATTCAAGGGAAGCGGTGGGTGGGTTGCGAAATTAGGATTTCAGGAACAAGAAGAATGTAACAAAATATCGGAGAAGAGACGAGGACCGAGCTGACTGAAATCCGAGTCGGTACGGCAAAGGTGGGTGGTTCGTGTCAAGCAAGCACGGGGTCACGTGCGCGTCACTGGGCAAGACTTTGTATTGCTCGTTCGCTCCGCTGCCTCAATCCACCAAGTACAAATCGTGACGTACGAGCTTCAGAAAGGGCAGTAGGTACCATTTGAGCCTAGCCTAACAACCTTCTGATTAAGTGCTAAATCTATTGAACCATTCGACAACGCTTTTCGCTGACTGCTCTTTGGCCCAGACTAATGGCAGTTTAGGTGATATAAATGCAAAGCCACTACGAAGGGGATAGTTCTTACCAGCATTGGGTATCGTGGGATCTGCACGAGTTGCGAATCCGTGGGTCGTTCCAGAAAAGATTTGAAGGTGGTACGTCGCTTTCCTCTGCGCCAAGATATCGGAAGCTCGGCGAAGTGAGGCAGTCGGGAACGATGAATCCGTTTCTGGTACAATCAATATGTGAGCGAACAATGGATATCACAGCTTACCGGCACACGAGAGCAAGAGAGGCTCTATTGGGGGGTTATTAGCTCTCAAAGCTATTCATAAATCCAAACCACATACTCTTTAGCTTGTTGAAGTGGTCCTCGGTAAGGCCAGAAGGGTGAGCGAACGCGCCTTTAACGTACGTCAGCCCCTACATGAATGTACGGAAGATTCATCAAAACTTACTTGCGATAACATTCTCAGTAGCACCGAGCTCCAAAGCGTATGGAGCGCCAAAGCAGTATCCTGGACACCTTCAGCCCCCATGTTAAGGTTAAAACAGTTGATGAAACGTACCGACCGCCCCATACTTTGCGTCGGCGCCTACATTTATCCTCTATCAAAGTTGCAGTGGAACTCTACTGAATCCACGCACCGTAGATTTGTCGGACAGCTGCAAGCCATTTCGGAAGGGATTCCTCAGCCTGCTTCCTAGACTTGTTGAACCATGCCGTTTGATTGAATCCAGGTCGACCTTGATTGTCCTGAATGGGGTCGCCGAAAAAGTAATCAATGCCTAGGACGTAGAATCCTAGCGCACCGTCAGCCGTGGACGAGGTACAAAGAAGGCTCCAGAGCACGTACCGTTCGATGCAAACTCGTCTTGAAGAAGTTGATTGTTGATATAGAAAGGGCTGTACACGTCGGAGAGGAAAAGTATGACTTTCTTCACAGCTGGCTCGCTCGCGGGCTCAGCAAAATAGGTCGGTACATCCGCAATGCTGATATTCTTTCCCAGTGCATGCCCAGAATGAACCGCCCCTTCAACGCAGTCCTTTCCAATGGATCCAGCAAGGATGGGTGACGCGACACTATCTCCAAAGGCGGCAGAAGGGAAGAGGGACAAAAGCAGGTAAGCGGAGAGAAAGAATACTGAGAGAGTTGCCATGGTGGAAGCTGGGGGTTCCACACGCATCGCAACAGGGTTCAGTATTTATACGCCATACCACGATGAGAAATCTGGGAGTTCGAAGAACCGTTATCTTCCGATGTTAACACGCGTAGAGGCGACTGAATAGTCATGGGTCGACTATGATCAAGAAGGTCGTTGCTTCTTTCTTGGCGTGGTACAAAGGGTCGCTTACATGGGTATTTGCATAAACGATACATATTCCAGCAAATTCTAGGTGAGTGCACACCATAGTTAGCCTCGGTGCATTCATAACACGTGGAGATTTATCTCGTCCTGTCGATAACACTTGGTCCCATCCCAGACATCTTGCCACACCTATGGCACCGCTGTCGGCTGAACCATTCAACTGTGATCTTCGAAGGAAAGTAAGGATTTTCACCGCATCCGGTGTATAAATAGAATAGCACAAAGATGCCGTAATTTACTAGAGGTCGAACTTCAAAGCTTGAAGCCCCTTGAAGCTCGAAGTCTATAAAACTCATTCTGATCACAGTGTTATGAGATTACCCATAGGCTACGCGTTGAAGCCTAAGTACGCAAAACAATGTCTTCCAAATATACTTTTGCTGAAGCTTTGGAAATTGGAACCGGCTTCCTATAGAAAGATGTGTGACGTACGTATATCTATACCCACCATTGTTTGAAGATTGTGCGGTTTTCACTGGCAGACGGTGAACACTGAAAGTCTTCGAAGTTCGTGCAAATGATAAAGGGAGAAAAATTGAAAGGCCTTGCCAGGACTCGAACCTGGGTTTCAAGAATTTGTTGGATCAGAATCTTAAGTGATAACCTCTACACTACAAAGCCATTACGGACGAGTTTCCTCGCCCTCCCCGCGGTGTCTCACCAGAAAGTTCAATAAATATTCGTCCAAGTCAACCATCGCTTACAAAACTCCAATCATAATCACTTCTTACTACTTGCTGAACCTGTTGAACCACTCGACGATGCTCTTAGCGGACTGTTCTCTTGCCCAGCCTTTAAGCGCAAGCATGAGTTGAATAAGACCAGGGGCAAGGGGCACAGTACCCACCGGCGTGAGGATTGTTCGGGTCGGATCGAGTCGCGAATCCATGAGCCACCCCGGAAAACACTTGAACGTGATATTTAGCGCTTTTTGCGGATAGTATGTCTTCAGCGCGCCGTCGTGAATCAGCGGAGAACGTATCATCCATTTCTGAGGTCGATTAAAAGAGTCAGAAGTGTGTACTAGGTGAGTTGGCCACACCTACCAGCACAGGAGAGTAACAGTGGTTCTACTCGTGTTCAAAGGATTGAGCAGTCGCTACTACGGTAAGTCTGTGACACTCACTGGTCAATTTCTCGAAGTGATCTTCAGTCAGGAAAGCTGGATGTGCGAATGCGGCTTAGGGGAAATAGTCATTACTTAGAAGGATGAGACCATGCATGTATTAGATGACATACCGGAAACTACGTCGTCTGTTGACCCAGCAGTCAAAGCGTATCGTCCCCCAAAGCAGTATCCAACAGCGTTATACTTGGTATTAGGACCTGTTAGCCGATACTACGTCAGGTACCAGTACGTGAAGCGTTTCCTTAGGGCAGTTCTTACCATATCCCTTCTTCACCTCTTGTATCCAACCTGGTACGCTCGCATCTGCCTGCTGGTATGACTTCTCAATCCTTACTGTTTGGTTGAAATCTGGCTGTCCTCGAGTCTTTTGCACTGGATCTCCGAAGAAATAGTCCAACCCAAATACATGATACCCTGAATCCGCCGAGTGTAGTCAGCCTGTAACTCCGAGTCAGTCGATTCACGATGACGCACCTTGAGAAGCAAAGTAGTCCTGAAGAAGCTGGTTGTTGATGAAGAAGGGACCGAGCGCATCCGAGAAAAAGAATACAACCCTGTCAAGGATATGACCTGCCGACGCTTTCGAGACGTATGTTGGAACGCCAGCGATTGTGACAGTCTCGCCTTTCGGGATGCCGACGTGCTTGGGTCCTTCAAGGCACTGAGATTCACAGGTCCCGGCAAGGAAGGAGAGGGATGCTGGATATGGCTGGATGTATTATCGACAGAAGTGGAGGGGGTCATGGTGACTCAATGAGGACTCAGAAGATACGGTACGAGGCCCAGAGGAACGCTGCGGGATATGATCAGCGACCAGGGTCTGGGGATTGGCTTTATGAAGAGATTCTTGATTGATTTTATAGTTCGCAAACATCCAGTATTCCTACGAGTAGGCTATACAGCTTATCGAACTTACGCTGTGTCCCGGCGGATAACTCTAAAGATCCGTGTTCAGCTGTACTCATTTATGGATTGGGAACATCGGTTGTTGTTTCCCGACTTTCCCAGATATGGTTATCAATCATGATATTTAATCAATAACACACGACGCTGGTCGGCAAGGGTTCTAAAAGCTTTTCAGGGGATTACAGGTCCAGAAATTGGCTGGTGGTACGATCTCGACGATATGATCTACCCCGGGTGTGACACAGTCTATTTGCTGAAACGGTTGAACCATTCAATCACGCTCTTCGCGGATTCTTCTTTAGCCCATACTGTGTGGCATCAGGATCAGTATTTGCATGGAACGGGTGAGTCGGATAAGTGTCTCATACCCGCGTTAGAGTTTTCCGGATCAGAGCGTATCGCGAATCCATGAGTAACCCCAGAGAAGACCTGGAGGTGATAGCTAGCATTGTTCGCAGAGAGAATATCATGAGCACGCCTAACAGATTCAACGGGGAACGCAGTGTCGGCCTCTACAGGGCAGAGATATACATTGTCAGAGTAAATTAGACCGAGCGTGCGCATGAGACACCCACCAGCAAGAGAAAGGAGGAGGGGCTCTGACAGAAGCGTTTGGTCATTAGGTTAATCAGGGTCCATCGAGAAGCCGACATGTAGTACTTACTCGTAAGCCTTCGGAAATGTTCCTCGTTCAGGGCGGAAGGGTGAGCAAATGCCGCTGGGTTACGTCAGTGTGTCAGTGTTATTGCCTCTATCGGCGAATAGGTGTGTCCTCACTGGCGACGACTTTGTCCGTAGAGCCGATATCCATGGCGTATGGAGCCCCAAAGCAGTAGCCTATTACGAATCGGCAATGATGTGATTTGATTCATTGATACGGTCTAAGTCACGCAGTATGCTTACCGACGGCGTTATATTTTGAATTGGCGCCTGGATTGAGGTTAGTTGATCGGGAAAGTGAATATATAATTCAAAAGGAATGCCTACCATGCAATTGTCGGACACCTTCGATCCACCTTGGCACGCTTTCAGCCGCTTGCTGAACCGATTTGAGGATCCACTCGGTCTGATTGAAGTTGGGCCGGGTCTGTGCGATCTGGATCGGATCACCGAAGAAGTAATCGATCCCAAAGACGTGGTATCCTAAGTACGAGACGTAAAGTCAATTCTGTGCCGATGTAATGTAACACCGTCATCATATTCACCTTGAGAGGCGAACTGGTCTTGAAGGAGCTCGTTGTTCACGTAGAAAGGACCAAATACGTCGGGGAAGAACATTATGACCTTCTTTGTGCCCGAATTCTTTGAGGGTCTGGCGCTGTAGGTGGGGACGCCGGCAATGGTGATGTTCTTGCCCTGAACCCGGCCAGAGTACGTGAACCCCTCGAGGCAGTCCGGGCCGTAGTCACGCGCCAGAGAAGAGGATTGCGCTACAACGAGCCCAGAGAGTATAATGAGCGCAGAAAGCCCTTTGATTAGGTGGAGTTTGACTGTCGAGAACATCGTCGCGAGAAATATGGGGGTTTTTCCTTTTCACGAAAGAGTCGGAATTGAACCTTTGGTTAAGTACTGGGTGGAACACCCAAAGGAGATTAATGAGCGCCATGACAGACATTCGTCGCACACAGTACCTGAATTGCCATCTGACCTGGACAACCATATGTTGTTCTGTGGGCATCGTCCTGGATCCGCATTTATACCGCAAGTTGTGTATCAATGTCTCTCTACGCCGAAGGCTTGTTATACTATTGTGAAACTCGTGTGGTTCAGCGAGAGATTGAACATGAACGAACTCTTGCGGAGAGGCATGAATAACGATGTGCGATAAAGTTGTAGCGGTATGCAACTGGATGGTCGACCCATGAGACTTTTCGTTCCGATCGTCCCGGACACAACCACAACGTCAACGATGCGGATTGTCAATGTTGCCGAAGGGCCATTGAGTGGATGCGTTGTTGGGCAACCAAGAGTGTTCCTGCTTTCCGGCTTCTCTAAAGCACAGGATACAATCATGTACATGGTTTAGTAGAGCGCAAATATCTTCCTAATGTTTTTGTTCTCCTGCTATTAGAACTTGATTTTCATTGTGTTCTTCAATATCATTAGTAAGCGAGCCTACAACAAGTAAACAGGTCAGCATGCAAGTAAAAGGAGAGCACGTAATTCAGGTTTCGATAAGTATTTCAGCGGGCCGGGGAGTTGGATGCCCGGCCATTCAACGGCCCAGCGCCTGCCAGTGGATTGTCCTCTATGGAGTCAGGGTACTTGAGTAGTATGGGGTACTTTGGTATGTGCCCCACCGTTTTACGACCGCTGAATAACCAACTCCTTGTCACTCGAGAGTCGAGATTCGAAACTATCATCGATATAGCGATTAACCCTGCCATTCTGCATGGTATACATCACGGTCACCATGCCCGAACGTGGCGTGCTCCTGAGTTTGTTCTTAAGGGGAGGGGTGCATGTTCTGTGGGGCTGTGGGGAGGTTGATGCTTGAGTAAGGACATGTCTCGTAAAGGACGCTTACGAAGGTACTGTGCGCGCAGCAAAATCAGAGTAAGGAATGGAAGGTTGGCGACATCATGTCACTGGAGAGCATAGCCACCAATTGGGCTGGGCACAAGCGCGCGATGTGTTTTCGAGTCTCCTGCTCATGTGAACTGGACTTGGAAGCGTTGGCAGGACATCGGGTGTACCTGTCCTGTTGACGCATTTAACATTATATAATGCACCCTGAGGTCAAAAATTCGTTAAAACTGGATTTCACAGCAATACCAGTAACTACACTGGGCGGTGAGCTCCATTCAAACCAATCGATGGTTGTTTCTTACAGCAATAGATACTTCGTCTTAACTAGTCGACAACTCTCGACGTAAGCCCGGCATTACGTCCGTCTCCAGGTATCCCTCGCTCTTCTTGCCCCGGGAGTTGTTACATGTGACTGTCGCTTTGTGTGAGCGGACTGACCGATCCTGACCGGATAGAGACCAGAGAGGGACAAATTGATCGTAGAATTTGTTCGTAAACATAAGGGAAAACATATCGTGACGTAAGGAACACAATCGTAACATATACAACGGAAACAAGTGATTCGTGTCTGTCACTGTTTCCGGGGGTGGGGGCAAAGCCTAAGGTTCCGCCACCGGAACGTCCAGACAAGAGCCAGCGATCGGAGGAAGCAGTCAAACGAGTGACCGTCCTGACCGAGGAGGAGAGGTGGAAGCAACCCAGGGGCTTGAGCGTAGCATGGGGGTGCCTGCCATCCTGAATCTAGCGGGAAGCTGACGCAGGGCGGCGAGACACACCCAAACTTCACTGTTGCGTATGGGAGGAGGGTGGGAGACAAAGAAGAGCGAGTGCAGCGGTAAGGGTGCGAAAGCGAGCATCAAAAACGGGGGAAAAGGAAGAAAGGAAAGGCAGGTCAGTCTGCAAGATGCCTGCCCTCTATATAAAAGGCAAGGGAGCGCATTCCATCTGTCTAAAGATCGTCGTCTGCACGAGAAGCGACGCGCCTTGACCTGGGCCGTGTCAGACGAGCCCGCAAAAGGGAAACAGGCGGACTATAGTAAATGACCGTGATAAGATTGGCTAGATTTGTGCAACGACATACTTACTAACCCAGCTTTGGAACAAATTCGCGGAGCGCAGGTCCGATTTCAAAAGAGGTTTGATACAGGACAAAATTACTGAACCCTGCAAGAGGTATAACGAGCTGGAGGTCCCCTCTGTCTCTCAGCACTCAGCACTGATAGATCTCGCTCGAGTTCACCCACAATCCTTTCTCCATCATTAACCTCACCACAATGTCTAAGCAATCGTTTGGAATCACTTTCCAATTTCTGTATGCCCTCCTTTTGGCCTCTGTAGCAACCCATTCTCTCGCTTTCCCTTCGCTAGAATCCCTCCCAGTCCTCCTGGACCTCTTCGCTTCGCTGGAACGAAACTAGTCGACGACAGAGAGCATCCGTTCAGACCCCCTGGTCCTGGCGATGTCCGAGGCCCGTGCCCAGGGCTAAACACTCTAGCCAACCACGGCGTGCGTATTTCCATTAAACAGGATATGACATTCTTTGTTAAGGAGAATTTGTAGTATATCTCCATGAATGGAGTGGCAACGCCTGGTCAAATGATTCAAGCCGCTCAAGAAGGTGGGAGGTTGTAAAACACCGTTCTCTACAACGCTGACCAGTTCGTAGGTTTCAACATGCACAACGGCGCAGTCCGTCTTCCGGCATACTCTGCTCATCTCATGAACGGAAATCTTGTGACCGATCTGCTCTCTATCGGAGGTAAGTCACGCAACACTGGCCCTGATCCCCGTGGACAGCCTGCGCTTGTTGCAGGAATTAGTGAACATGGAACTTTCGAAGGGGACGCCAGCCTAACGCGAGGTACGAGCTTCGAACGTCTAGCTCACTCTAGTCGCCCACAATGTAATACACTTAGCCGACGACTTCTTCGGCGATAATCACAGCTTCAACCAAACCATGTTCGGCCAGGTATCTATCTACAACCCTTCGTCATTACTCCATCAATAGCTGACACCTTTCCTCTAGTTTGTCGCCTTCAGCACCGCTTTGGCGGAGGATTCTACAACATCAGCGTCGCCGCTGAACTGCGCTTCCAGCGAATCCAGCAATCCATTGCCACCAACCCCGAATTCGATCTCCGCGGGTTCCGTCACTTCACCTCATTCGGGGAAACTGCCTTTGCCGTCAACATGTTCACCGACGGGAGGATGACTGGAGCGCAGGCTTGCCAGCTCGACTTGGCTGCTGCCCGCAACTTCTTCCGTGACGGGCGCTTCCCCAACGGATTCCATAGAGCCAACCTACCAACAACCACCATCACCCCCCCCTCTACCAGCGCACCTGCTTCCTCGTCACGTTACGCGTCTAACAAAGCTCACAGCTGAAATCTACTAAACTATCTCGTTCCAGTGATACCAAATTTATCCCCTACAACCGTCCGAACGCGTTACACGTCATCCCCCCTCCACCTTCACTGACCACTACTATACCCTATCTACCAGAGCGCTCCTCAAGTTTACTAACCTACTAACTGAACCCTTCCTAAAAACATTCCTTCCCTGTATCACCACCCTCTATACTCTGCGTTATCCCTTAATACTCCGCGCTATCCCTTGACCATACTCTCCCAGACTCAAATCTTCCTTGCTAGACCTTAATTGTCCCGTTCTATTTATACTTTGTTTCTTTCTATTTCTGCTTTGCCTCTTTTCTTCCGTGCCCTATTTACTCCTCGCTTTTAAACTTCTTCGCGCTACTAACCGCCCGGCCATGACTCTAACAGCCCCAACCAACCATAACAAAAACCCAACCCCCTCAACCCCACGGCAGTCCAAGCCACAACTCGCTCCGTACTCCCCGCGAAAGCCAATGACCCTATCCTTTACCCCTAAACGTCAAACTGGCACCAGACTACTGAACGAATTCCCCGTTGGCTGCTGCCTAATCGTCAGAGGAGCCGGGATTTCCGAGTCCAACCCGAATCCAGTCGCACTCATTGAGGCCGCAATCACCAAGACGAAGGAGAAGTACCCGACGAGCCCCGCCATTGTCGACAAACCGCTGCAAGTGACCCCCTTTTCCTCAAACTCTCGCTTGCAACCCTCTAAATCCCTCTGTGCATACATCCAACTCGCAAGAGAAGTTCGAAACGACCGCCTTGAAGGTCAGGAGGACGAACCCAGAATCGATCTTCTTGAAGAATGGAGGCATGCGCTGATGCTTGAACACCCGGAATGGGAGGTGAAATGGGCGCCCGCGAAATCTGGAAAGGACAAACGACCGTCGATTCGATTCCCCGAGATTACTGGCTCAGCAAGGGAAGAAACCCCCGAAACTGCGTCTGCGCGAATGGCCATCCTCAAGTGGCTCGACACAAAGGGTTACGCGCTGACCGAGAGCTTCTTATCGAAGGGAGGCCTGATATGCACCTTGCGAGACTACCGCCACGCTGACGAAATCATTGCCCTCGAGAATATCATCATTAACCCTGCGCTTACGGTCAAGGTCACCCGAGTCAAACAGATCGAGATTGAGAACGCCTTCGAGATGATCATACTCGCCATTCCCAACGCCGACTACGAAGGGATAGAAGGCAGTGTCCTCGAATGGATTGCAAACCAGTCCCTAGACGAGGACGACAACCCCACCCTGGCCGACCATCGCACAGCATGCTATCCAATGAAGTGCGTGAAGACTTTGAAGCGACATTCAAAGGCCTCAAGATGGTTCCCCCTCAACTCCTGCACACTGACAACGACGAGGGAATCTGGAGGCTCCCCTTCGCTAATGTCAACACTGCTTTGCACGACAGAGCCCGGGCCATCAATGACGGAAACGCGGCCATGCAAAGTCAGTTCAACGACCTCAAGCGCTTGGTGAAGGATCACATCGCGGCTTCGACGCTCCAATTCTCAACCCTGAACGAGTCCATCCAAGCAGTCACATCTTCAGTCCGAACCTTGCAAGATCAGAACGCCGCCACGCAGCGCGCCCTTCTAGGCCAATTCTCGGCAATGGACAACGCCAAAACCATCAGCGACATGAAGAACCGAGAGCTCGACCTGAGTATGCAAATTCTCATCGAAAAGGACGAGCGTCAGCGCATCAAACTGGTCAAGATGCAACAGATGGTCTGCAATCGGAGGATCGAGGCTGAACAGGCTTATGAACACAGTCACAGAGACGCTACGGCCGTATTCAGAACCCAAATAGCAAACTGCTCCATTGCCCTGCCAACCCCAACGACCCCAGACTCACTTATCAAACGACGACAATTGGACAGCGCCTCTATGGACGTCGACGAGTCTCAACCCCCGGTGCGATTGTCTTCACCCACCCACACCCGCCAAGCTGACGAATCCTCACCAGCCAAGCCTCTAGGGTCCCAGCCCAAGCGGACAGCCTTTCGCGGCGTGCTGGACATGCTCAGAACCTTCGGGAGTGGCACCCGGAGCATATGGTTCTTGCGGAGAAGGTTGGTGTCAAACAGAAGCACGGTGTCATCGTTGTCGAATATATTTGCAATCATCATCTTATTGTCCATCGTCCAATGTGCTGCGGCTGCAACCTTCATCCCACCGACTGTCACATCCTCCATGTCTGTACTCGTCATCAATGCAAATGGCTTTGTCCAACCTGTCAAAGTCAGCCACGTTAACTCAATGATTAACGTTAGGAGACCACATGCCTTCGTGATTGGTGAAACCAAGACACAGTCCAAAGTACGCGATTCGCTCCCACATTATGAATACGATGTCTATGAGAAGCCAGGTGTCAAAGCGGACAGTCATCACATCTTCAAGTGGGGAATAGTGCTGGGCATTTGCAAGGACTTACAAGTTCTTCAACAAGCAATAGTCAAACACGCGTCTCTCAAGGGGAGAGTAGTTGCTGTTGATGTTGCTTTGCCCACGCCTAATGGCAAATGCTTCAAACACCGACTGATTGCTGGTTATGCGCCGTGGCTTCTGGAGTGACATGGCTGACTTTTGCAATAAATCTCCCCATCCCTGGACTTTGGCTGGTGATGTAAACGCCACAGTCTCGACAAAAGAAAGGGCTTCAGGAGGAACAGACGCTAGAGCCCAATACCTGGGATTCCTCCAGAAGACAAAAGGCCAGGATCTCTGGACAAAGATCGAAGACAGAGACTGACTCACCAACTACACTTGCAAAGGCCACAACAAATCAACTGAATCTGGGAATATCATTGACCGGGTGGTAACATCCGCTGACACCCTGCTGGACAGCTTCATCGAGGTTGGCAAGAAACCAACGGACTGGGTCCCATTCACCGATCACAGGCCAATAGCTGCACGCATCATGCTTTACTGCCCCAAACTCCTGGAAACAAGCAATCAGAATTACACCACACTCCCCAGGCAGCAAGTAAACGCACCATGTATTGTGGTTCCACCAAAGACGGAGAAACACAAATACGAGGATTTCCGCATTGCCATTGACAAGAAAACCCGGGATGAAGGCCTCCACAGCATAGTGGTTGACTCGCCGGAAGCGTTTACACAACTATACGACGTGCTAACTTGGATCATCGTGGGGACCGGTGAGGAGGTGTTTGGACTGAGGAAAACCAAATGGCAGAATAGGAGGAAAGACATCACCAACCTGGAAATTCGAGCGAAAGTAGCCAGGATCAGGGCAGTTGGAGGTGTGATCAGGTTCGAAAAGTCGGAACGGACTGCTCAAGTCTCAGACCGGGCTTTGGCATGCCACCGAAACGCGATGTACGACACAATTGACATCCCAGCTAACCTGACCAAGCAGCGGAAGGCCCTACACAAAGACTCATTCACCCTCAAAGCCAAAGAGATCATCCAATGAGAGAAGGACAACAACAAGCGACACGTCACACAAGCCCTTCAAGGTGGTTCAACCAAGCAACTGGTTCAACAAACGCAATTCATTCCACTTCCCCTTGCTGTCAACTCACTCGACCTACCCAATGATCTCATATACCACCTGGAAGGCGTCATGGCAGAGACAAGAGAATACTTCAAACGTCTATACAATCATAGTTGAATTCCCGCCATGGCCAAACCGTGGCTCTCCACTCCCTCAGTCGCTGCCGTTAAAACTAGGGTACTAGCAGATCCCTTCACATGGCCTAGGCCAGCAACTCTCGACGACTTCCGGGCTCTGTTGCACAGAGGGAATCACCGCCCATCACCTGGTCCCGACAAATGGGAGAAGTGGAGCGTCAAGTCCCTATCTGACAAATCCCTCAACCTGGTACTGAAGCTTCATAACTATCAGGTCATGAATTTGGTATTCCCAGGGAACATAAAGGACATGTGGCTCACCATGTTCCACAAAAGAGGAGTGCAAACCAATCTTCAGAACTGGCAAGGTCTGCTGATTTCCAATTTCCTAGCCAACACCCCAATGTCATGGCTGAATTACAGCCTGATAAATTATGCAGCAAAGAAGAATATCCTACCGAACACGCAAGTAGCTGGACAACCTGGTGTTCAGACTAGGGACTTAATGTCGTTTCTGGCTGGGATCAAGACCTGGTCGCTTCGAAACAAGAAACCTGTCTACGCAGTCAAAAGGGATCAGATGAAAGGCTTTGACTATCTATCGCCTGATGGTTTCTACGATGCGGTGAGAGCTTACGGATTGCCCGAGTCCATTAATGACATAGACAGGGCGGCGTGGACAGACACCAAATGCTTCATCAAGACGGCATACAGCATAACACAACCAATTACGGTCTCGGGCGTGAACAAGCAAGGTGGTGCACTGTCCCCTCCCAAGTCCACATTCACAACCAGTATGGGCCACTACTACCTTCACGACCTTCTCTCTGATGACCCCAATGCACTCAAGATCAGTTCGACCACACACCAGCAGGGAGATCCCCACACTCCTGAGGATTCGAAAACACTACTGGTGTCCATGGTGGGGGCAACAGACGACTCATACATCTTCTCCACATCCCAAAAATCCCTACTCACGAACACCTTACAGATGGAATGCTTCCAATACGCATATGGCTGGCTCATGCAGTGGTCCAAGTCAAAGGCGTACGTCATTGGCGAATAGAAATCAACCAACCTACCAACAACCATCGAATTCGAGTCCGTGTCTACGGGGCCCAATGCAAATCCGATGACGGTCAAGAAACATGAAGTGTCCCTAGTCCGAGACGAACTGGACTTCCTGAAGACCAAGGTTGACGACCCAGCCTCAAGATTCGAGGAGCTAAAGGAAATAATTGAAACCTTCCAATTCCCCACCATCATTGGATGGCTACCCATTACCCTAGCCAGGAAGATCGTGGCCCAGAACATTGTCTCGCGGTGCAGAGCCCTACTATACCTCCAGCCTATCAGAAAAACCGATGCTGAGTCCCTCGATAAGCTCATCATAAGAAGGGTTCACCAGCTCACGGGTTTTCCATTTAGCCCCAACACGGAGATAGCAACACTCCCGATCTCAGCCCTTGGACTAGGCTTCCCCTCGATCTCAAGGATCAACGCTGGCATCGCGCTCAACGGAATAAATCGCGATCTTAATCGCCATCTATACGCTTACAGAACACTAGCAGAGATAACACTCAACGACTGGATGTGCGAGAAAAACAACTGCGTTTACCCCTTCGACGGCGCCGGCTTGAAACGCGACATGTCGCTCACTAGGAACATACCGCAAGCATGGATCATCGCCCACAAGACCCTTAGAGAGAACGGGATAGCCATTCGAGGGACTGACCAATCGAATCTGCTCAGCGGTGACATTTCAGTCTCTCACATCGTCAAGCTGACCCAAGACCCCACAGATACCAACGGACAGTCCAAATCCATCAATGGGACTGGCCTCAGGTCGATACGCAAGAGTGGGATCCTGTCTCTTGGACAAGTTGGCATATGGAAACTCGATCCCGACAGTCGAATACGGTTCCACTGCAACGACATGCCGGAGTCAATCCGAACACTAGCGGCCAAGAAGAATTGGGAACGACTGGAGGGCCATCTCACAAAGCATGCCGATCTCGACAACCTCGTTAATGGCCCACTCGAACTAACGCTGCCAAGAACAATTAGGCGGGAACAGGCCAAAGAATACATACGTGCGCTGGCAAACATGGCACCACCCGGCACGCAAATGTTGCCTGGAAATGCGAGCAACAAACCATGGGCGACGGATGGATCGATGAGCCCGGCATCGGCTGGAATACTCGACAACAAAACAGTCACAGCAGCAGTTGGTCCCAAACCTCTCGCCATGCGAATCAGTGGCACGAACATCTCAATCCTTCAGGGGGAAGTCATGGGTCTAATAGCAAGCTCAATCCTCTCGGGATGTTCGTCGGGCGACGGAGATACCATCATCCTCACCGATCATCTCAACTCAGTTCGACTACTTGCTGACAGCAAAACAGCAGTCTCTCAGGAGGCCCGACTTCGGCACTCGAACGGGAGATCGTACTACAGATGGCTGCTCAAGACCACAAGAGCCAGGAGCAACCTTGATATCAAATACACGCCAGGACACTCATCAGAAGACACAATAGAAGCCAGGATGAACAACGAAGCTGACTCGCTTGCCACCACCTCAAATCGCGACATCTGGACCATATCAGCTCCCATCCCCACCTTCGAGATGAACCCTTACACATTGTATCACCAGAAGGATGGATGGATCGAAAGCGACATTGCACACTACATCGACCTTCGGATGACACGACGCACATCCAACAAACTAGGCGCAATGAAAGGGTTGCGCATGGCAACGTGGGCACACAATAGCATTGCACCACCTGAATTCCCGTATACGAAAGCCGTATCAGCATACTCCGCAACCGTCCAACTCTACGCCCGCTCCGGCCAGCTCCCAATTGCCGAGACACTACGTCAAAGAGGGAAGATAACGAAGGACACATGTCGCCTGGGATGCACGGAGACGGAGACCATGCCTCACCTATTCGTCGAATGTCGACAATATGAAGCACTGAGGGCGGAGGGCACTAGGATGGTATTGGAAAAAACCAAAGCCATCATTCGTGAATACCCAGTCGAAGATCTAGACAAGGAAAACCTAATGAAAACAGCTGAGTGTCTTTTCCGTCACAAACCTCAGATCTGGCCACTCGGTTCATCCATGTTCTATCTAGGCCAGAACCCTCCCATCAAGATCGCAACTAAAATCTCAGAAGTCACGAAGCAGAAGATCAAGTCAGCGCTCACCACAGAATGGCATCTTGCAAGCATAAGACTCGCGGGAAGGATTTTCGCGGATTATCAGAGGAAGATGGCGAAACTACACTGTCCCCGTCCATGTAAGACATAAGGGAACAGTACCCAACAACACTTATATACACATACTCCGTCGAGGTCCTTTCACAATCGACCCTAGTTTCTTGTAAACGTAGACGGTAGATATTATTGTAACAATTGTAACAAGCCTTCCGCAGCGGAAGGTGTCGAAGTCGTACTCGCCGCTCACGTTATCCCTGCAGGCCGGAACATCGGCATCAACAACCACGTTCCCGACGACAGTCAGGGTGGGACCACGGATATCTGCCCATTCTACAGGTTCTTCATCAACACGACCATGAGGGGCTTGTATCCCAACCCCACTGGCGTGTTGCGAAGAAACTCGAACATTAACCTGGACTTTTTTTACCAATCGCTCCCCGTTCAGGACTGCCCTCAGCTCTTCCCATATGGACGAAACTGAGATGGGGAGAGCGTTACTCACTCCTTAGACTTTCAAAAATACGCCTTCATTTTGCTTTAACTTACGGTAGAATATTTGGTCGATACTGCTTATTCGGCTCGATGTCTATCAATAAGACTATTTTATTTATGCTTTGGATTACATGAGATGTCGGAGCCTCAACGGGCGTTTTTGGCCCTCCTAAGACATATTCGAAAGATGGGCGCCTACCCCTTCTGATACGTAATGTCGTCCTCTTGAAACGCAAACCGATTTTCGCATACCTATTGCTTCCCCTTATACCCATGTCCAAGTCTCACTGGTCAAAACAAATCGACTTTCCAATGGAAGTATCAGCTTGAACAGATGGATCAGGATTGGAGGTAGTCAGAGGTAGTCGTTCATACAACTTGATCCGATTCTTTCCTAGAGCTTACGCCCTCATGAGATTATCATACCAATTTCGCAGTACATTACCCTGATCCATCGTACTACGGAATAACGTTGCAGCCGCAAAGGATGTGTTACTCACTGTAATGGTCCAATGTGTCGTTCCATGGCTGCGGAGGTCATGATACATAGATCAACTGCATGTCCTGTGAATCATTAGGCAATACACCGGAGCTTAGCCCCGTCTTTACAGTACCCTCAGAGACTCGACATCGAGGGGCAGACTGCGCATAAGAACGTTTTACGGCATTGTACGCAGCTGGATTCGATAAATGGCGTCCACATCAAGCCGGCTTGAGAACGGATATTCACGAAAGAGGAAGATGACTCCGACCAGCGACAACGAGGAAGAGGACAACAGTTGCAACAGGAAAGCTAAACCTCCCAAGGTTAAATTCTAATCATCCCCGAGCCACAACAAAGACATCTGACAGGCCCCCAAAGGGACACCCGATTTACTTCCAGACGCTCGTAAAGAGTTTATCATATCTTGTCCTCTTGTTTAATTTGTTGGCTGCATGATGCTGACACAACTACTGGTGTCCTTCTATAGATCACTCGTTTAGCACCGAAACCTATGTACGCCACCCGCACATCATTATTTCCTTAGTATGGATCCAGGTCCCACCAATATCGTTCAGTGCTATTTAAGTGATAGGCCTGTCATTCTATGGATAAAAGAATCACATACTACTGTGAGTCCTGGCTTTGTTTTTTGCTGGCCGTATATTGACGCTCTCTATCCTTCCCTAGATCACTCAACATACACCATCAAATTTTTATATAGTGCGATCCTGACCCAACGTTGAGAGTAGGATGTACAGTTGGTCTTCTATCTCTCTCAAAACTCCGTCGAGACTTTCCCTCTCTCGGAGTTTACGAGCCGCGACAAGCTCCAGAACTGCCAAATCTCACGCGCCGAGACATTCTCCCAGAGCTAGCGTCGGTGACGACGACGTTGAACGTTCGCGCAGTTGTTTGGTCGGCCCTTTGTCCTTGTCACCCACCGTCAGCGTCATTTAATCTCTATCAGGGCTTAAGTGTTTAAATCGGAGCTCGATCCAGATTATCCAGCTCTCGCACAATGTAATGATTTGATCCGAGTATCTCCATCACTAACCGTACCGTACGCTATACTTGAACTCAGGGAGGAATCCCAAACTACTATGGCTAGTTTTAAGCAGGAACAACAGGAACACCGGTAACCTCACGCTCGGCGCAAACCTCTCTTCTTTGGTCATCGTTTTTGCGCCCCTCGCCATTTTCTCCACATCCGAAAAGCTAAACCCGGGATCAGGCAACAAGGCGTAAACCCCTTGCGCATACTCGTTCGAAATGTTGTACTGCTGCGCCAGATAGCTGATCTTGATTATGTCGTGGTCGACAAGCTTGAGGACGACGGCGATGTCCGGCATCTTGCCCTCGTGGAAGAAGTGCGACTGGCGCGAAACGACGTTGTTGGCGACCTGGTAGGGTGTTTCGGAGGCATCGGGTCGGAATTTGTTGACGAACGAGTTGGGATAGTAGTGCGGGTTGAAACCTGCGTTGGCGTCGCTGCGCAATGCACCGTCGGGATTGATAGAAGAATAACTCTTCGCCATGAAGGGACAGTTGACCGGAACCTGATGAAGGTTCACTCCAAGGCGGTGATACTGAGCGTCGCGGTAGAAGAACATCCTGAATTGCAGCAGGCTGTCAGGTGATTCTTCGATACTGGGGACTATAGCGCCAGGTGAAAAGGCTGCCTGCTCGACATCGCGGTGGTAGTTCTTGGGGTTTTTGTTGAGGACGAGTTTGCCGACTTCGTGAAGGGGGAAGGAGTGATGAGGCCAGACTTTGGTGACGTCGAAGGGGTCGAACCCGAGTTTATTGGGGTCAGCCTGGCTAGGCTCCATGATTTGAACCTTGAAAGTCCAGGTGGGACGCTCCCCGCGCTCGATGGCGCTCCAGAGCTGGCGCTTGGAGTGGTCGGGATCTTCGCCGCATTTCTTGACAGCTTCGTCCCAGGAGAACTGCTTCTGTCCGTGTTCCGCGATGTAATGATACTTGACATAGACGAAATTGCCGGATGAATTGACCCTGGAAGGGATGTGGAATTAGCAAAGATAATGGGACATCCAATGATTCAACGCACCACTTGAAGGTGTGGCACCCAAAACCGTTCATGTTGATCCAGCCATCAGGGGTACCGTGGTCGCTGAACAACATCATGCCAGCGTGGTTGGCCTCGGGAGTGTTGGCGAGTAGGTCGAAGAGGCTGTTGTAGTCGAGCAAGAAGTTGGAGGGGTTGCGTTGTTGGGAGCGAACTACATCCGGTCCTTGCATGGGGTCGCGATTGAAGAAGATGGGCTACGCGCATGTCAGGAGATTTCGAAGGGATTGGTACACATATGACGTACCCAGTTCAATCCTACTACATCGTAGTTCCCCTTATCTGTGTAATGCTTGATGGCGAAACCACGAGGATTGCGGCGAGAGTCTGGGAATTCTTTCCCAAACGTGACGGTCGAGAAACGCGCAAAAATCGGAGTTCGTTTACCAGCGTGGCTGAACAAACTCGCCTGACACGAGGATAAGCGATTGTGGACATATAAAAGAATGGAGATTGCATACCTTGGTTATCTCACTCATGTCTTTGGTGCACTCGAAATACCCGAATGCTCCGGAACCTGCAGGGTAGACCATGCCTGAAATCACTGTTAAACAAGCCGAACGAAAGATAATCGAAGGTGGGACGCTCACGTTCCAGAGTCTTTGCGCGATTGAATGTCTGTTGCTTCTGCATCAGACCATATCGCTAGCGAGAGGTAACCCTCCGACTGTCTTGCTATGGGCGGCGTCCGGCCACGGGATCCCTTCGTTGCTGGTGAAGTATGGCGCATTATCAGGCATGTTACCGCCGCAAAATCCGGAAGCCTTTGAGATGATTTCGGCAGGGCCTTCGTTGGCATTCATGAAGGTCGACATTCTTGGGTTGGACGAGGGTCGACGCCGAGGGTTCCAAGAGCATCCTTGGTAGCCTTAAGCGGGTGGACAATAGGGTTGGACATGTTTCAGCTAGGAGGCGGAGGAGAGACAGATGCCAGAGCACTTGGCCATTAATCCAAATGCTACAGTTATATATGTGTTGTGCGACAGACTTCTCGGTTTTCATCGTGCCAGGAAAGCTCCACGACTCTGATGCTGAAAGACCAACCAATAATATTGGGTTGTGCTCCATTGGCGTAAGTGTTGCAGTAATGCGACGTTTTTACTCCAAAGTCATCGGTATTCCGTCGCTTTACTCCACTTGATTCTCAGCGTGCGGCCTTCGCAGCTTCAGAACCACAACACGACCATCAATTCTAGGTGAACCTTGTTGCTCGACGTCGTAAGTAATGTCGTAGCACCCGAAAAGACGTAGGTAATTCCGTCACATTGCTCCACGTGTCTGCGAAGGCACGAGCTCACACAGTCTCGGATGCACATTTTACTGTATATACAGGGCTCGTGTATACTCTCTTACTACCCTTTCCCTACACGTCTTTTGTAATGTGCATTGGGTTTGTTACTAGTAGTACACATTCTGTGAGACACCTTAGGAAGTGGACACTAAGTCAGCACCGAACGGCATTAAACACACTTGGTCAACCTTTGTCACCTTCGATAAGTTCGATTCGGATAAGTGTCTTCCTGAATTGATTTTCTATAGCTAGGTGGCTGTGAACCCCCAAAAGCGGCTTTGGAGCTTTGTTTCGGTAGTTAATATTTGTTTGGTTTCCAAATACCACTCAAGCGCTTCTTTATGGTTTATCTATCACCTTCATGTACCGCATATCCCAGCTTCAAATATCAATTGCTAAATTCTTGAGCCATTCAACCACACCTTTTGCTGGCGGCTCCTTGGCCAAGCTACTTATGGGAGTATAAATTGGCTAGCCACCGTCCACGACAGGTAAACTGAGCAACAGCGGGGGGACTGCGTTTTCGAGTTTTACAATGTTGAGCTTTACAATGATTGTACTTGCGCGGAAGTTCTCCACGAGTTGTTAAATTCTCCTAATACGGAGTAAATTAAGCCCGTCAGCACAGATCTCAGTCAATTCGACGTACACATATATTGTCTCTTCACAGAATTCACCTTCTTCGGGGGTTGCCGAGCGCGCCAAGCACACCAGCTCCGGAACTGCGAGTGCACGTGCGAACTTGCTGAGTCATCCTCCCCGCATTTGGGCAGCTACCGTCGGCGACGACGACATTCAACGTTCGCGCAGTTGTTCGGTTGGTCCTTGTCACTCAGCGTCAGCGTCACTCGACCTCACTCGCCTCTTCATCGCCTCATCACCTCCTCACCTCCTCACCTTATCACCTCGTCACCTCCACCAAACACTTGTTACTTCTCCATCGACCCAATCGGCAGGACACACCCGGACACGATTTCGACGAGGAGTACATAGCACGGACGTGGACGTGTTGCAGGGGGAACGCCTAGAGTGTTTGAGCAGCAAGCACGGCGTCTATTGAAGAACAAAACCAATCGCCAAGTACTATCGCGTGGGTGCATAAAGGATGGCGGAACGGACGAATTCGAACATGTTGTTTGCGAATTTCAATCAAGATTTCTCGTGCGTGGCTTCTCTTTTCTGCTTCTCGCTGTACTCTACGTGTAGTGGTATGGTAGGCAGCTAGGGCTTTCATTACTGATGATATCCTGGTGAAATGTAGGTGTATATCCATTGGCACGAAGCGGGGGTATAGCATCACGAACTGCGATCCTTTCGGGCGGGTGTATACGATGAGTGAGTGGGTGGTTCTGCCGTGTGCGTGTGTGGTGGTTCGCTTTGGCTGCTGACCTGTGGTTCCTAGATGACGGGGCTCGCGGGATAGTGGAGATGCTGTTCTGCACGTCGTTGATTGCGTTGGTGGGAGCTGCTGACCAGCCTCAGTCCAGTCCACGAAAGCTACAGATCGTTAATACCAAAGTACGCGTCTTATTTCTTGCCTGTTCCTTGTTCTTTGTTAGTTAGGATACTGACTTTCATCCTTATAGCGTCAAAGCATGATATGTGAATTACTGTTCCCGTCCAGCATCCTCGCCGTGAAGCTCAACCGCAAGACGCTCGTGATCGTGTTGGAAAATGAGATTTACATCTACGATATCTCAAACATGCGTTTATTGCACGTCATTGAGACGACACCTAATCCCGAAGGTAAGTTTCGTCTTGCCTTTATCTCAACTCGTATCCTTGCTGACGCCTTTGTCTACTTTCCCAGCCATCTGCGCGCTATCGCCCTCAGCAGACAGCTCATACCTCGCCTACCCCTCACCCGTGCCCTCACCCGCCGCCCTTGCCAGCAGCAGCAGCACAAGCACCTCCCCGGCGCCCTCATCGCCCCCCACTCAAACCGGGGACGTCCTCCTCTTCAGCACGCGCTCGCTCACAGTCGCCAATGTCATCCAGGCGCACAAATCGCCTATCTCCTTCCTGAGCATCAACAGCACCGGTACCCTGCTCGCCACGAGCAGCGACAAGGGCACCGTCATCAGGGTGTGGAGCGTGCCGGGCGCGGAAAAACTGTACCAGTTCAGGAGGGGGACGAGGGAGGCGAGGATTTACTCGATTAGCTTTAATCTTGTGAGCACGTTGTTGGCGGTTAGCAGTGCGCATGATACGGTGCATGTGTTCAAGCTGGGTGGGAGGGGTGGTAATGGTGGGGGTTCTGGGAGTTCGAGTGGGGGAGGGTCGGGGACAGGGAAGGGGACGGGGAGTGCGAGTCCGCCGGAGAGTTTGGATGGGCGTGATAGTGTGACGAGTAATACGGGGGAAGGAGGGTATGAGGCGTTCATTGAGAAGAAGAAGGGCGGTGGGTCGGGTATGTCGAGTAACCTGAGGAAGAAAAGTATGCAGGTTACGAAGAGTTTGACGAGTAGTGTTGGTGGGTATCTACCCAATTCGTTGACGGAGATGTGGGAGCCTGCGAGGGACTTTGCGAGCTTGAGGTTGCCGAGTAGTGGTGCGAGGACGATTGTTGCTCTTTCTGGGTGAGTGGTTTTGGATTTGCAATTCGCTCTGTTGGTTGGAACTGATTCTGATTTTGTGGGTGTGTAGGACGATGCCGCATGTGATGGTGCTTTCGTCGGAGGGGTACTTCTATCTGTATAGTATTGATTTGGAGAATGGGGGAGAGTGTTCGCTTTTGAAGCAGTATAGGTGCGTTTTAAGTTTTGTGTTGTGCGGTTTGTTGGACTGTAATTGATGTTTTGCGTTGGGATTTTGTAGCTTGCTTGATTCGGTGGATACGGATCCGTCGTCGGATCCTGGGGCTACGTAGTGGTCGTAGTCGTTGGTTGAGAGAGATGGCATGGGAGTAGGGGGCAGTTTCGTATCTGCTTAGACTTTTGTCTTTCGTCTTTTGCTGTTTTAATTTCTGTATCGTGTACAAGTTTCGTAGTCTACAACCTCTACTAGTCTCCAAACAATTCCTCGATGGAGTGGAATTGTAAATCTTTCGCTTTGATTTAGTAAGTGTAATTACTATACTACTACGTCCCTGCTAGTAAGAGCTGTACACACAGCGAAAGACGCCGGGTCTGTATGCGTGGATTCGAGTCAGTCAGGAGTCTGAACCTAAGTATGTTGCTGATCGTCATTATCTCATGGCTGACAACGAGCGGCAGCGCCGACAACAAACGAGTCACTTCAACTCTTTCCACCACCACCACCACTACCACCACCCCCGTCGTCATGAGTCATATCTTGTTCCTTATAAATAAACCTAACCCTTCTGGAGTAAAGAATCAAGATAGGTTCCATTCTCTTAACTCGCCTTGCGTCCCGCCACCGCGTTTTCCAGAAATTGCTTCCGTGCTCGGCTTGGGATCTGTTTGATCCAGAAGAGGACGACGCGACTTGGATCGTCATCATCACCTCTGTCGGAATCGACGTTGGCATCAACCTCGACGTTCACTTTTACTTCGACATCGACGCCGATCGCGGGTATCTCGAGACTCTACCGGGCCTTTACGAGGAATAGCAGTCGAGAAGGATACACGGCAGCCCAATCTAGGCCCAGGTTCTCTGCGAAGAGCACGGCTTTTAGGACTGCTTCGACGTACACAAGCGGACCTACGGCTACGTCTGCGAGGACAAGCGTTTCTACATACTCTACCAAGACGGCTAGCGCCTCCGAGGATAGCAAGTTAGGGTTAGGGTTAGGGTTAGGGTTAGGGTTAGGGTTAGGGTTAGGGTTAGGGTTAGGGTTAGGGTTAGGGTTAGGGTTAGGGTTAGGGTTAG